>JAJLTN010000357.1:0-115526 GCA_030568215.1 Lipomyces kockii
ATGACCCACTACTCCAGCAACCGCCGCCACTTTTAAGAGCCGCCACATTTGTGGCGCGCATTGAGGCTCGCTCCTTCTCGGGTTTCCCCGAGTTGCATGACCCCTAGTCAAAAACGAGTGGTATGATATGCATCGCCTTACCTGTCGATGTCGCGCGTCACTATTAGACTAAATGCTGAAAATTGTGGAAAGGAATAGAAAGGAATAGCCTACGATCGTAGAGTGTAGAATGTTCTAGAAATATGTTAGGATCACGCATGGGTTGTTCAGTAGAATATCTCGAAGGTTCCTGGTGCCAATGCTCTAAACTATAAATTGAGCCAGTATGACCCTGTATGAAGATGATAAGAAATAAGGGCAATCTTCTGCTGTAATAAATATATTGTAGCGCCGTTGACAACGAAGACAGCTGAGTGACACGATGTACCTGTGACCTTTTCGTGCTAACCAATCTCCATGCACGAGTGATTAGTTACGTTTCTAGTGGAAAGACAACGCAGGGGAACTGGGACGTCTAAAAGTTATTGATGGGGAGAATTGAGAAATTTGAATTCTGCGAGCAACCCATGGTGACAGAATTGTCATGTTCACTTGCTGAGGGAGGTAAATATGTAAGAGCAGCAGGCATAACAACAGAATAAAATATGCTAGAAACAAGATGTGAAAGTAGCGAGCTTAAAGCAGAAATAAAATAAACTAAGACCTTTTCGCGCTTGAGTCGTCGATATTACCCTGTCGATGTCGCGCAGCAGCAGACATAACGACAGAATAAAATATGCCAGAAGCAAGATGTGAAAGTAGCGAGCTGAAAGCAGAAATAAAATACACTAAGACCTTTTTGCGCTTGCTTTTTCAAACCGATCCACGGCGGTTCTGCTTATTGCCATTCGGACTTTACGCATAAACGCGTCTGAATTGAAAAATCGACGATAATGTCAGCAGCAGCTGTACTACTGAGTGACTCCCGGGGTATTAATTCTGCCAGTCGTATATTACCGACTGACCGCGGGACGCCATAGCTTTCGTCTCTGCGCTTATCTATGAGAACCTATGACATTCTCGTATTAGTATACCGTTTACCCGTTGGAACACATTCAGTCTCACATATTTATCATTCGTCAGAGCGTTGGTGTCATCAGGCTGCCGGTCCTTTCGGACGACGTCAATGTTACCCCTCAGAGATTTCGTTCAACACGACGTGTGCCCGTTAAATACTAAGGGGCCAAATTCAGAAACATTTGTTGACAGCCAGCGCCGTCGCATCTGTACGACATGATCGTCAACCTGGCGGGAGGTCAACGATATGCACTTACGCGGCGCAGAATAGCGTTCTTTTTCGTAAAATGCCAGCAACAGAACGATCTTGCACTTCTTGTCAAATATCCACTTCCTGGCTTTTTCCAGAAGACTTTAATACGTCTGGCAAACGCCGACTTCGATTACAACTTTGAACTCCATCGCGTCCACGGTTTCAAAAAAAATGACCCCATCCGGCTCCATCTCATAGTTTGAGTGGCCGTCATCTACCAATATCCTCGGACTAATACTAGAACTCAGACTTGAGCGGCCAGATGAATCCCTTCTCGTTGAATGAGAGATTCCACGCGGTTGTAAAGGCTGCTCAGAATAGCCTGGGTTGTGTCTTCATGTAGCCAAGTCGGAACCGTCACGACGGTGACTACCTGGCGCGTCCAATCATAAAATAGTCGGGGATGCCTAGAGCATACGTCAGTGATTCAGGTTACCGTTTCACATTCGCATTGCATACGAGTCATCCTCATCGTCCTTGTCGAATTCCGTCTTGAGTTGTTCATACGAAGAGGGACTAATTTCAAACTCGTACTCGTTGTCAGGCTCGTTCGCTAAGATAAGCTTGCGTATGTGCTGACATCGAATCTCTTCTTCACTAGCCATCAGTACCAAAGTGGAGCTGGTTCTTCAGCACAATTCCGACATCGCGGGCGTAGATGTAAGCTGCGCCACTTGCGCTCCATGGCTACGTCCATAAGTCGCTATATTTGAAGTCGCAGCAGATGCGTTGCGACATTGCACGCGATACGTTCCAGTGTAGGATCGACGAGACTCGCCGACGTAAGTAGCCATTTGCACAGACGTGACAGTGACAGAATGATCAGCACAGCTTTTCGCGGCGTTCAGTGTTCAGATGTGGGGATCCCATCATATATTATACAAGTTGGGTGACTTCCCGTAGACATTTTTGCGCCGCCAGACTCGCAGATTCGCAGATCTGGCAAGTCCGCCCCCCTCTGCCAGATACCAGACTCACAAACCGGACTAACAAACTCACGTGATCTGCAATTTTCGCCTATTTTCACTCGACGCGTCGCGTCAACTGCCACGCGTAAACAGCCCATCCCTTGTTTATTCATCAATTTCTCAGCCATTCTTCTCGTTCCTACCCCGAACTAAATCATACTATGCCGTACGGCAGATACAGAAGACTCCGCTTTGATCAAGAAGAAGAGGATGATGTGGTCGCAACGTGTCCAAGGGTTGGGGGAGGTATTTATGGCATAACTACAACAATTTAAGGTAGTATGTGCAAATTTTCGGCTTATGCATTGAAATAGCATTCACAAAATTAAATCTCGATCAGTTTTGTCCTTTCATAAACTAAAATTATCGGTTTTCTTTTTAAACGGCAAATCTAATAGTCTATAGTCTATAGTCTAATTAATTTTTAGGAGGATGTTGACGAGGTGCAGGGAGTAATATTAATATAATTGGGGTCAAAATTTTGATCGGTTCTTCCGGCAACCAGCACCATAACATGCCGTAGCTAACCCGTAGGGACTGTATGGGTAAGGGTTTAAGGGCGCGTCATTGTATTTACATATACCTTGATCTGGACTAGCTGTCTTCAGAGGTGCCGCATCAGTTGTTTCAACAACTATCCTCCCTGCGGGCGGAGCATCGGGAGGGCCACACCACAAAGTGTGTTAGTAGTACCTGGCGCAGCTCCACGACATACATTCCGGCAATTTGTACAAATTCATGAGAAACGGGATCAAATAGCTTTTCGGAATAAGTGCGGCAAGTCACGAACGGAGAACCGAGTCTTCTTGGGTGTGTTGTTGTGAGTGGATACGTGTTGGTGCCTTATATTTTCAGAAGGAGGCAACACACTCAGGACGAATAATGTCGGTTTCAATCACTACGCCACATGAAATCGGTACTTTAATTGCAGTACTTATAAAGGCTGTAAGTTAAAATATTTTTCTGGAAGTTGGAAATTCAACAGTAACATCGGCAGAAAAACTTACCAAATCGCCGTACGCTTGGTAAACAGGATCCTTACTGCACTATACGAATTGGCCAAAATGCTCAATCTACAAAAATCGATAAGCGCGGCGGGCAGAGGCCGATGTGGAATCACGAGTTGCGGTTTCCTGTACTGGAGTCCGACGATCACATGAAGCTCACCATTCTCGACGACAACGACTCAAGGCCTGAGTTAATCGGAGATAGCATAATTGATCTGAAATTGATTTTGCGGAATGCAGGTAAAAGTATATCAGACAAATGGCATGAAATTCAGTATCGTCAGAAGTATGCCGGAGAAGTGTACATTGAACTGACGTTCTACCCCAATGTAAGTTCTCTGTGCGTATAATTCATATCAACTTAACGCTAATGCATTTGGAAAAGAAGGAACATGTGAAGAGTATGCTGGCGAAAGCCCACAAACAAGAAAAACGACTGTCGCTCCCTCCTTCCCCTCCGAAAAGACGTCCTTTGCCTGCAAGCCCAGCACCTATAAGCTCTTCTCCCCTGTCATCACCGCACTCGTCGCCCCAGTCGGGAGCATGTACACCACCACCATCTGACTACTATGCGGCACACCGTCGGCATTCATCATCTCAACAGAGCTTACGTGGTCCGTCACAATTATCGCCTACACGCACGAACTCCAAGGCTGGAATTGCGATCTCGTCTCCGTTGTCGCCGCACTCCACAGGCCGCGACGAAGAAAACCACGTTTCCAGTACTCCTTCGCGACACGAAATGATATATAGGTATGATCCTACAGTCCTCCAAGATATTCCTGCTCAGTACCACAGTATTCATACCTTGTCTTGTGATGGCTACAATGATACCCCAATTTCACCGGTCCGAGGACAGACTTCTGGACGGAGACCGCTTCCTGTGCCTCCGACTATTGCGCCGCATACTGATATTGTAAATCAGTATCACTATAACAATCCTGCTTGGACAGACGGTTCCAGATACTCATACTCAGCGTACAGCAACGAAAATACGCAAGAAGAACGGTACGATGATAAATATTACCGACAGTCACCACAGTACGATGGCTACTCGGACGACAATTATCGGGGCCCGCAACTTAAGACGAAGGCAAGAAGTTATCGTGCACCATCACCACTTCATGCAACGCTTCCACTACCCGAACGCCAAGTACAAGATGCCAACGACGAACTATGTGACCCCGACCCTATGGCAGTGGCTGTGGACGGACTTGCGAGGCGATTGGAAGGCCTTGGTCGAGCGGATGGTCTGGGTAGACGCAGTACATTCCAGTCAGAATAGATTCATTAGAAGAAGTCATTGCATGTGAGTAAGATGGTACTTTGATATATAATTGTGGGACATAATAATGAGGAGCGCATTTCCTTTAATATAGAATTGTGTATAGATCAGAATAGCAAGTTTTGTGAATAATAATTGGAATAGTTACGAAATGAATTGGCAGTACAGCTTTAATAAGGCGGACCATGGACACAAAATGAAAAGCAAAAAATCATGAACAAGGAAGGGCAAAAAATTACATAGCCAGCACGCACGCACAAAATACAAACCACAAACCAAAGACAAACGAACATATTGACGAACTTTGATTCCCCAAACAATTCGCGAGAAATATGCAATTAAACCTTTGTCATCCACGTCGTCACTGATCATGTACACTTTTAACATATCAAACAAACCACAAAATAAAGACAAACACAGTCCTCACCTGAACCTTGTCTGCCATTGCCAGTGTCTATCCATAGATGCATATGAACTGTACGACTTAGTTGCTTTAGTTTTCATTGCCTTAATAAATAGTGGCATTTACTACACTCCTTTATTCAAACCTACTTAAAACATTCGTACATCACCCACGCGACCCTTCACATCTAGCAGCACTTCGAAGAATCCTTCTTAATCTCATCTGGAGAACTCGTGAAGGTAATGGTTGTACCCTCGCCTGGTCTTGGGCCGCTCTCGCTGCCCTGGTCTAATTGCTTTGCAGAAACAATGCGATAAATCTCAGTCAAAATATTCTGGAACGCCAGCTCGACATTGGACGCGTCAAGGGCAGAGGTCTCAATAAATGAAAGGTTGTTCTCAGCTACACGTAAAATGACGTTAGGATCCATTCCCTAGCCAATAAAATCCAGAAGCAGAAAACCGACTTACCAGCGAACTTCTTAGCTTCCTCAGTCGGGACAGCCCTTAGGTGTCGCAAATCACTTTTGTTTCCGACTAGCATAATAACAATATTACTGTCAGCATGATCTCGCAATTCCTTCAGCCATCGATTGACATTCTCGTATGTGCCGTTCTTCGAAATATCGTATACGAGTAGCGCACCGACGGCCCCACGATAGTACGCGCTGGTGATCGCCCGGTAGCGCTCCTGACCAGCGGTATCCCAAATCTGGGCCTTAATAGTCTTGCCGTCGACGGAGATGGATCGAGTGGCGAACTCGACACCAATAGTACTCTTGGACTCAAGGTTGAATTCATCACGAGTGAAACGGCTCAAAAGATTGGACTTTCCGACACCGGAGTCACCGATAAGGACAACTACAGTCATTAGACAAGGAATAATTGCACTGCAACCCACAGTTATGGCAGTGCGTGCCTGTCAACGGTCCATATTATTCACTAGAATCACAAAGAGTGCTCATGACACACCGAGATCATTGCCATCGAACATCAAATTCGAGCTGAATCAGTAGACCCCATCCACGAATAGCCTACAATTTGGAGAGTCTTCGACATGCTGGCTATTTGCCTACTGATTCATTGTTGATAGCAAAACACTGTACGTTGATTTATATATACCCACCATTCAGGCGGACAGCGCGACCCCTTGCGGCCAACGCACTACCAATGTAGGTTGCAAATTTCGTCCAACTCACCTTTGAATAAATAGTCGTATTCGTCTTGAGCCATTGCTATAATCTACTGAATATATATGCGCGGCGGTATGGATGCAAGGATAATAGAGTAGGATGAGACAATGAAGATAATGGTTAGATGAGAAGGGGCCGCGAGTGAAAGAGGTCAGGATATACGGACAAGTTTACGAGTGAATCGCGGATGTACCTGTGGCATAAACGTGTCCAAGTACTTTTATTTACAGTATTAAGTGAGATGTAAATGCCACAGATAGGGCTGATGTACACCGTTGGGTCGACACCTGGCTTGAGAGCTACAAGGCGGCCGCGGAACGCGTCTTTCGGAGGACTGCGCAGCACCTGCAAGATCATACTTCGACGCATTATCTGATGAGTGTGGAACGCGACCAAAGCAACGTAGCTTCTCAGTGGTAGTAAATACTGGGTACGTTTAGCATTTTGAAACAGACGCGTAATGATTTGCTGCGTACAGTGGCGAAGGTCTAAATACTCGAACGCGAGCCCCAGAGCGTTCTGGCTCGTATCATATTCGCGGAGGCCACGCCAGACTCCGGCGTCAAAAGTTGTAAACGCGTAAATCCCATGTGTATGGAGCATATCTCCAAAGCTAGCTATCCAATACGCCATAGCCGCGATAGCACACTGCTCCAGAAAATCTTGATGCACTCAAAAATCAAGAATCCATTCACACTATCCATGTCATCTGCTAAACATCGATCCAAAATGGCGGATAGGACTCTTAAGTCGAAACTCAGAAATGAGACGAAGATTGTAAGTATTCAGCTTCATTCAATTATTTTAGAGAATGATCGAGCGTCATCAACAATTTGAGGATGCACGTTATTAACTTGACGCGTCCAATTTGATAGGTTAGTGAAGGCGCCGAACTCAAGCGTCGCGAACATCAGAAAGAACTTCATCGAAAGAGACAAGACGAGGGCCTTGCCAGGTTTGCGGGTGAATTGAAAGCAGAAGACGATCAGAAACGCGCGGTGTTTCGACGATTCGAAGCATACAAGCGCGAGTCGCAGTTTCCTGTTGGTGTGAAAGATCTCAAGATTGCAGTCGACCCCAAAAATCAAGTCATCGTTGTTCCCATATGTGGTCGGCCGGTTCCACTTCATATCTCGACGCTTAAGAATGCCAGTAAAAACGATGAGGGCGAATATGTTTACATTCGATTGAATCTGTTGACACCAGGTCAGGGTGTGGGAAAGAAAGACGATTTGGTACGTGTTTGATAGCTTGGGTGGCAAAATCATAGGGCATTGCTGGAATTGTTATCTAACATGCGTGATAGCCATTCGAGGATGCGAGCGCTCATTTTGTTCACAGCTTGACATACAGAAGTCGCGATACGGAGCGTATTACGGACATTTTTCGTAGTATTCAGGAAATGAAGAAGAATGCGGTTAAGAAGGAGCTGGAACAAAAGGAATTGGAGGATGTTGTGGAACAGAATAATTTGATAGAGGTCAAGAATCGCCGGGCAATCAGGTTAGACAATATTTTTGTGCGGCCTGCGCCTGATGGAAAGCGTGTCGCTGGAGCACTTGAGATTCATCAGAACGGTTTGCGCTATCAGTCATCTATCCGATCCGATCACAAGATTGATTTGGTCTTCAGTAATATCAAGCATCTCTTTTTTCAACCTTGCGATCATGAGTTGATCGTCCTTATTCACGTGCATCTCAAAAATCCAATAATGATCGGCAAGCGGAAAACCAAGGACGTGCAGTTTTACCGTGAAGCTTCAGACATACAGTTTGACGAGACTGGAAATAGAAAGCGAAAGTACAGATATGGTGATGAGGATGAACTGGAGGCTGAACAAGAAGAGCGCAAGCGGAGAAACGCTTTGAATAAGGAATTCCGCAACTTCAGTGAAAAAATTTCGGACGCATCGAATGATAGCTTTGATGTCGATATTCCCTTCAGAGAGCTTGGTTTCAATGGTGTCCCGTTTCGCGCGAACGTCCTCTGCCAGCCGACTACGGACTGCCTCGTACAGCTTATTGATCCGCCATTCTTAGTGATCACGCTCGCAGAAATTGAGATTGCGCACCTAGAGCGTGTTCAGTTCGGTCTCAAGAACTTCGATCTGGTATTCGTGTTTAAGGACTTCAGTCGGTCTGTTGCACACATTAATTCTATTCCTATGGATCAATTGGATAACGTCAAGGACTGGCTAGACGAAGTTGAGATTCCGTACTCCGAGGGACCGTTGAACTTGAACTGGGCTACGATCATGAAAACAGTTACTTCGGATCCACACTCGTTTTTCGAAGAAGGCGGCTGGAGTTTCTTGGATAACGAATCGGAGTCCGAGCGAAGTGATGAGTCGGAGCAGGAGTCCGAGTTTGAGGCCTCCGATTTGGATCCGACGGACGAATCTGAAGTTCAATCTGACTTTGACGATGAGGATGGGTCTGCCTCTGGCGGTTCTGATGAGGGTGACGAGGAAGATGAGGATATGTCAGACTAAATGCAGGACCATGATTAATTTATTATAACATTTAGCGACTTATCACAGTTAGAATACCAATAGCTTCGATGAATCGCTAAGATGTATTTGTTATTGGATATATTTTGGATCATGTCTGGTCTACCATGTGTACTGCGACTTTGTACGATCTTGTACGAACGGTTTAGGTGATGATTCAGGTGCAGTATTTAAATCAAAGCATCAAGTGATCTGATGCTAATATGTAATACATTACTCGCTAACCTACAATTGAATACTAAATGCATGCAGAATACAAATGCTTGTCTCTCTCCACCATCCTTTCCATCCCATCTCCCTGAATGCATTTGATAAACTAGGTCGAGAACGCATAGCCAACATTTACTTTTGCAGCTCTTGGTAGAAAGAAAACATGATATAAAATCACCGTACCGCTTTTAATATCCGCAGCTCCCAATATTGCCTGAAATGCAAATCAAAAATAAAACCTATATAACACAACGAGGAAATACAGTAATGGAAAGCGAAAGGTATCGCGCCTGGAGATGCATGACATCCCTACAGTCTCTCGTAGAACAGCAAGTACGCCGTCCGCTCATCCAAGTCACCCGAGCCACCCATAACTATTCGCCGCCGCATGGCCGACTCGTCTTCGTACACAGTCTCGACATCCTCCGGCTGGATCTCCTTGATGCTCACATCGTCAAGGTTAATCCATGTGTCACTGTGTTTGTAATGCAGGTCGACCGTATAATGTCCACCTTCAGTTGACTTGCCGTGATGGTAGACAACACCGAAGAGCTTGTAATTAGCAGTTACTCCTTGCTGCTGCGGTGAAATGCACTCAGGAGGGATTTGAAGATCGCGCTTGTATCCAATCGTCTTGCTAATTTTCTGTATACAAGGGAATCCCGATCCTTCTTCCATAGCAAAGTGGAATCGTTTGAGATGCAGGATAAGAACCTTTGGAAGTTTCTCGAAGAAGGTCTGCTTAGTGGCCTCAACCATATCACCTTTGTCACTCTTGTAATGGCTAATTACCTCTGTATGTGATATTTTCGCCAATGCGTCTTCAATAGTATAGATTTGGGGATCGGAAATGTCGAGCTGTACGTGCTGGTAAGGGTCGAGAGTTACCGACGGTTTCTGATGCGCGGCATAGATCACTGAGCGGAACTGGCCACCAAAGATTTTGGTAATTGGTGATAATGCCACAGATGTCTGCCAGTATCAGCCACAGTGCTCAAATAATAAAGCTCCACAGTAATCAGAGACTTACCGTCCGAGTGGCTACCACTTTGTGCTTTTTACCGACCTCCAACCATCCGTCACCTGAAAGACTGTCGTCCTCAACCTTTAAATCTGCAATAGCGCTCTCGACAAAATTAAGATGACTTCTTCCAGAGACGCCGTTAGTACTATTAACTTGTGTCTTTTGCAATTGTCGCGCCGCAGTAAGGAACTCCTCATGCAATCCGTCGAGTAAGAACCCAAGAAACTCCTCAGCATCCTCCTGGTGTCCTCTTCGAGTGTTAGCGAATAAAGTATTGGCCCGCAACGCATCGTACACAAATTCCGGAATGAATGGTTCTCCAAACGGCGACGCATTCGCGGTGTTATTTCCAAATCGCGAGACAACCTTGGGATCAAATTCTTGGATGAAAAGAATCAAAGAGTCCAATATTGGTGTCTCAGAATTGAATCTGTGCGTAAGCTTCTTTCCCAATGTATCGACGAATGAATAGAACGGCACACAATATAACAGAATCTGAAGAATTGAGTTCATGAAGCACATATTTCCTGTGTTCACGAGCCCTCGTGGTATGAGAACCGGTGGTTTTTCTTCGAAGTCTTCATCTAATGACGTGATTACTGCAGGCTCTAATTCTGTAGCATCAGATGTTTGCGTTGTAGCTGATAATGAGGATGCGGACGATGGTGATGCAGGTTCAGTCAGTATGCTATACGCTGACGCTGTATGTGGTTGTGAAGGACGTATGGCTGGAGCAGTGCGGGTGGCCGACAGAGAAGGGATAGGCACAGGTGGTTTCACGGGCTTTACAATGTCAGCCCATGACTTGGCGGACTGTGCACGCAAATGAGCTCCTGGCTCAGCAGACGTCTTCATAGGAGTAGACGGAACCGATCTGGCTCCATTTGGTAGTTCATGAGGCGCGGGTGATCTTGTACCATAAACCTTCCGTGACCCACGTGCCGCTTGTTGCCGTGGCTTTTGTATATGATTCTCAAATTTAATTCCAAGTGTTTCCCGTAATTCAATCAATTCTGGAATCGTCTTGCCATATAATATTCCTAGCTGCTGAAGTCGAGCTCGTGAATGGGCGTGGTTTCGCCGTCGACCTTGGCGAGGGGGAAAGGGCTCGCTTGGATCTGAAAACCACGGCCACTATCTCATAGTTAGCATCACATTCTCTAAAATATATCAAATCACAGGAGAATAGATACATACAGTAGGTTGAGGCAATGGATAGAGCGACTTGCTGCTGTAATCCGTTCTTGGAGTGCTTACGTTCACCGATTCGGAAACATTACTCTCTGTAGATAGAATCGTCGTATTGGCAGAGACATTACCTCCAGTCGACGACCAAGAATTTCCAACTGTCGAGGAAGCAGGGGAAGAAGGTGTAGGTGTTATCGGACCACTATATGACGCGCTACTCGAACCGTCGGCGTGCCGACTTGAATGCCACGATGATGGCGATGACGTACTCTCACTACTTACAGGCGATGATGGTACTATAGACTTTGACACCTTTTGTGTGTTTACTTGTGGAATAGAATGCTGGCAGAGCGGAGAATTATCTGGTTGATACGACATGTAATTCTGGGTGCTGGTAGATGGCGCCTGCCGAGATGAAGTAGGTTCGCCAATTCGCCGGCGCTGCTGATCGTAGGGATTCCTAGTATGGCGAAAAAAAAATTGCGATGCAAGGTTGGACGGATATAATTCACATAACCAGAACTGGAATGTGGCTGTCGGAAGCGCTGAGTTGTAGATGATGTTTAGCGTGGAGATGCCTTGGGTTGTAATTTTTTCTTCGTCTCGTATTTCTTCCGCCCGGTAACATCGCTCGCTGGGCACTGCCGGTTACCACCTTCCCGCGCCGTGGCACCGATCGCGTCAAATAATGCCGCAACTGAATGATAACATTATTTTACAGTCACTATTATTTTACCATAGTAAATTACTCTGTATTGTGCTATGTTAAACTAGACACATTTAAATAGGCGTAGGATGTGTGGGATGCGGGACGCTGCCTATTCCGCACATCTCGAGCCACTCATCGGGCGTCTCGGCATTCACACTTTTTACGAACTCCTTAACCTTGTCTCCGCAGCACTTTGCAATATAGCAAGCAACGACATGTGCACATTCACCTACTTGTAAAAACCAGTCATCCTCGGTTCCACCCGCGCTCTCATCAGTCTCATCCGGAAGACTGGCGGGGACGAAGTCCTCATATTCAGTGGAGCCCAGATCGAGAAGGTCAGCTACTTCGGAAATCTTGACTGCGTGCTTGAAAAACTGCACACAGGAGCACGTCCATGTTCCTGTCCGTACTCGTTCATACGAAGGATCGAAGTCCTCAAGTGAGCTTGCAACGCGGAACATGCCCACTTGTCCAATTCCATCTTGCTCTTCCTTCTTTGACCCAGGAAAATGAGGTTCAATAAATTCGATGACACCCTTATCCAAAAGATCCAGAGCCGGAATAAATGTAGAAGGAAGTAAGTAATGCAGCGTTACGAAGATGGATTGCTTTTCTATGCTTAATGACCGCATCAGTTCGATCACAGGAATGTCCACAGCGCCAGCGTCATTGTCTACTTCGTTCCTTCCTGGCGGTAGATCCAGAGATGTGTCTCTGTTATTGACATATGTACCCGATTGTGGCCTCCTGATTGGGGGACTGGAAAACTGAGGCTTGCGATCGAGGACTACGGAAAGCTGACGAATGAGGCTGCGGATGAGAACTCTCTTCGCTTGGACCGGGTTCTGCTCGTTCATATGCGGTCCTGAATCATAGAGTAAACTATATTCAATCTTTGCCTTTTGAAGTAGAGATTTAAGCAGCGTGCCGGTTCGATGTCTGTGTAAACGCTTGTAGAGTCGGCATAATTATACTTTTGTACGAACTTCCACATGCAGGGTCAAAACTAGTTGCCGTGGCCCAATCTACATTTGTAAGCGGGTCAATAACTTTCCAGCAAGAATTAGCATAATAAAATAATCGGAAGCATATAAGTAGTGAATCATGCAGTACACATATCATCTCAATCCACGACTCACCCCTTTCACCATAACCGTTGTTAAAAAAGCTACTTCGTATAAATTTACTCTATCACTCACAATCATCCATACCCAATCATATATATATTACATAGAATTTGGCAAACTGAATCATGGGTATTTGTAAACTAGGGCTGGACACGAATACAGTTCCTAATTCGTATTCGTAATTGTTAGCGTGTCGAATACGAATACACCTCGAATATATATATACAACTCGAATGTCGAATATGAATTGCAAGTATATTCGTAATATCGCGGAGACAACTGTCAAATTGCCAGATATTAAGCGAGCCATATATTAGAGTTCCTCTTTTGCCAACAATTTGCATCGTTAGAAGGATAAGAACTACTATACCAACAATTTCTGGTGAGCAGAGGCTCTATGTTTACCGGCATTTTATATCCCTAGAATGATAAGAACTGCTGCACCAACAATTTCTGGTGAGCAGAGACTGTCCGTCTCCCAGGAAGAACCCGTCATCACAGGACAACGCATGGAAGCTCGAGTATACCCCAAAAGAAGGACCCGTCCCACATCGACCTTTACTTCGCAAGTGGATCGTGACGGCAAATGAGTCGATTGGTCACGATTGAAAAGGACTGGCTTTAGTAGTCGAGAGTACAAAGATACTAGGACCCGCGTATGGCAGCCGCAGCAAGAGACTGTATGCCAATTCCAACTACTGAGGTGGCTGCAGAGGGACTGTTTAATAAAAAAAGGGATTTGCTAGGTTTTGCGTGGCACTCCTTGCGTGCAGAGACTATGAGGACAAATTGAGAGATACATAACGCCGAGAATGCCACGGAATTTGAAATTAGAAAAGTAAGGAATCTTCAAATATCGTACTTGTTTTACGAATATTCGTGCGAATACGAATATATCCGTTATGCGCATCCAGTCCTACTGTAAACGGCCTATGCCGCATTCCAACTTGTTACTACCTGCACTTCCCAGTATTCATTTGCTTTTGTTTCGTCCGTCGTCAGCCCCTCTATCGTCATTCATGGTGCTCAATCACCGTGCTTATAACACGAACGGAATAAACAAGTACGGGCACTGTCTCTCATACTCTTTCCAGTCGTCACCATACTTGATCTTGCATCGCTGAATATCTCTGTACGCGCGATGGCTCAACACGCAGAAGAAAAACACGGGATAGAAGTACGGCAAGGGGCTCGCAAATCCAGTAATCAAACCCCATGACAAGCTCTGGATGAAGTCGACAGTGTAGTGTATCTTTCGAGCGTACTTGTACCAACCAGAGGTAAGCAGAGTGCCGCCATTCTTGCACTTGATGTAAGTAGGATTCTTGATGGTCTGCCATGGCAACTGTGGAAAGGTATTGCGCGGAATTAATGTGCCGTACATTTGCTGTCTGAAGCGGTTCTTCTGCGAGTTGGTCGTATCGAAGATGTAGTAAGCACCTAGTAGGAGGAAGTAAACGAAGACATTGTAATAAATGCTCCACTGATACTCTGATGGAGCGCTGTTGGCGAGAAATAAGGTGCAGTGGCAGTAGGTGAACGGCACACCTGCCATGTTCCAGAACAACAACATAAATCCGAACTTCTCGTAGAACATATCCCAAGTAGTAACGATCAACTCTTCACCTTTGCTGCATGCATTCGCGTAGAGCCAGTGAGCAAGAACGAGGAAAGAGACTTGCGGGGAGACGTAACCATAACTCTCGTACTGTCTAACGGCGGTAGAGACACTAGTGAGGAACAAAATGTACCATGGAAGGCGGACTTCGTAGAACATCTTGAGGTCGATAATACCAATGCGCGGGTTGAGAACGGCGCCCATGAACACGTCATAAACGAACGAACCCGACATACGGTGCTGAGTCTTCGTGATATACGCGTAAAAGTACAGCAAGAACGGGAGAACCAGACCGGAAATGATGGAGACCGACATGATACTGCCGAACTTGTCGATTATAGTAGTAATTGGAAATATTCCGGTGATGTGCAAGACCGCAGCAACGATTATGGTAGTATAGAACGACCAGACAGCGTTGCAAAAGTATGGTAGACGCTCGTTATTGAGGTGAGGAAGTGGTAAACCTTGAGTCCAGACCCCAGGGAGAGTAACGTAAAGAATAGCCTCGAAGATGAGAAAGCACCACACAATTCCCCACGACTTGAGGTCAGGAAATGCGCCGCCGAGGAAGTGGCCATAGAGACGCAAGAGGAAGTCCTGCGTGGTCTCATCGCTGGCTGGGACGGTAAGATGGCCCTGATAATATGTTGTGCAAATCCAGAGATACCACATCAACAATGGGAAACCCACCATCATGCAGGACACACCAATTGGCCCACCAAAGTCGAATTCGACGTGCTTATCCTCTCCTGATGTTGTGATTGCATCTTTCCCCTTGCCATTGGTTGGGGCAACGGTTATTTCAGCGTTGTCAGGCGTCGTCTCCTCGGGGCTCTCTTTCTTCGTGCGCTTGCGCCGCTTTACAGTCTCGACAAAGTCCGGATGCGTGACCTTCTTTGGGGTCTTCCCGGTAGCCGAACGCGTGGTGACCATGGTGAGCTATTGGAACCTTAAGTATAGCTGAGCTGGCTGTAGAACGAGGGCTCAGAATTCAGTTCTATTAGACATCCAACCAACAATCCAAACAAAGCCAAGTGTGTGGTCGGAGCAGGTTGCTGAACCCTGGGAACATATGCAAGTTCTCGGACTCGCTCTCGGGTTCGGGTTCGGGTTCGACTACCGAGCGGGCCTAGGCGAATCAACCCGCAAAGCAGGGTTGCATCAGACCCGTCGGTGGCGAACTTTGTGATAGGTGATTATTTATTATCGTGTACGTCGCGTAGTAACATCAACCGCCTACAATGTTAGGATGCGTTCTCGCTCGTCCCGAGGAGTCGAGGACCTGAAGACCTCTACAGCGTTTGAGTGTAGCATATTTGGAGGAACTCACGTGGAGGCATCTATGAGAGAGTATACAGACGATAAATACACAGATAAGACTAGCAAGCGCTATATAAATATATAATATATCGCGAACCATCGATTATAGTCAATCTACCGAATTTCTTTATGCCTGACACAATTTTCAATTCTCAGCCAAAATACATCTATCGTACCATTGTCATGCAGTCATGCCTGTTGCCTACATATGCCTCCGCTAATACGGTCCCATGTAATCTCTATTATGTACCTGTAATGTTTCTAATGGTCTATCAGTATGCGGCAACTCTACAACTGTTTCTCCTTCTGTCGTCTAGCTTCGACTACTGTTCGCTCAAAGTACTTCAAGACCTCATCGATCACACTAAATCCTGTTAGCAACACATTCCAAAAATATAACACCACCAACTTACATGACCGGGAAACTGATAAAGAAGACAGCCTTCCACTCATTCAGAGAAAGCGAGGCCACAGAAAAAAGGGTACGAAAGAACGGAATATACACAATTGCACAGTGCAGAATCATGGAGAGCATGATGGCATATACAAGTGTCATGTTCTTCCACAGCGGAAGGGTGAATAAACTGTCGGTCGAGCTCAAGCCATTCATGGCGTTGAACATTTCAATCACGACCAGACTATAAGGTATAATTAGCAACGTTCCTCAAATAAATTGAAGTATATTCACGTACATCGAGAGAGATACAGTAGAAGCGCGCTTTGACATCTCGTTGGAGAACATCTCGCAGCCAATTTCGGGGAACGAAAGAGGGCAGCTATGGAAATGCGACTAAACAGACACGTTAGGTTCATTCACAAAACAACATAATAAATGCAACATAGAACATACCAAGTGAGAGAACGCAATCTGAGGTCCCTCAGAGTTGAATACAAACCACCAAGCATAGCCAAAGACAGTGGCGCAGCCGACATATGTACCGATTACCATGTATCTAAAAAAGAGCCATTTGCCAACAATTGGCTCGTCTCGAGCACGAGGCTTGCGGTGCATAATCTCATTGTCGGGGGGGTTGAATCCAAGAGCAGTAGCGGGTAGGCCATCTATACTCATCAGCTGCATCAAAACATGAGATTTCAAAATTACTTACCCGTCACCAAATTCACCCACAAAAGCTGAACAGGAATCAATGCCTCGGGCATACCAAGAAGAACAGTCAAGAATATAGACACTACTTCACCAATGTTGGAAGATATTAAATATCGAATGAACTGCTGAGTATTGTTGTAGATCGATCGACCTTCTTCGATTGCAGTTTCAATAGTAGCGAAGTTGTCATCGGCGAGAACCATGTCCGCTGCCAATTTAGCTACATCAGTTCCAGAACCCATAGCAATACCAATATCCGCTTTCTTCAATGCCGGTGCATCGTTAACACCATCACCAGTCATGGCTACAATAGCGCCAGCACTTTGAAGAAGATCGACTAGCTTGCTCTTGTGAGCCGGCTCGGCCCGAGAGAAAAGTTTGGCAGTTTTGGAAGCTTCAACCTTCTCAGCTTCAGAGAGATCGTCAAATTCGCGTCCGGTATAACTCAACTTGGAAATGTCTTCATCAGCTCCGAAGACGCCAATCTGCCGGCAGATAGTCTCCGCAGTCTGCTTATTATCGCCAGTGATCACTACAACTCGGATGCCTGCATCGTAGCACTTTTGAATCGATTCACGGACCTCAGGGCGAGGAGGATCCAACATTCCAACAATACCAACCAGAGTCAAGTTCTGTTCAAGCTTAATGTAGTCCTCAGATGACTTAGCTGCTGATGCAAGAGGATCCGATCCAATATCTTCCCTAATAGCGAGAGCCATGACACGTAATCCTTGTTTACCATATGCAACCACTTTCTCGTTGAATTCTGCAACGATCTGAGGATTCAACGGAATCTTAGCTGAATCAGAGTAGATCGATGTACATCGTTCAATAACGGACTCTGGAGCACCCTTGACGAACAGTTCACTAGTACCGCTGACTGAAGATGAGACAATGACAGACATACTCTTCCTGTCACGAGAAAACTCAAAAGTAGCTGATCGAACATGATCGCCGTTGTACTTGGTGTGATTGAACCCAAGCTTAGCTGCCAACACGCGGAGCGCAGCTTCAGTAGGCTCGCCCACATGGGAATAAGTGTCGCTCTTCCCGTCGTAGACAATCTCAGCATCATTGCAAAGACTGCAAACCTCTGCCAAACGCAAGATAGGTGGTGATACCTTGATAGGAATAGGCAAAACCTTGCCGATGGGATCCTTAACGTGGCCAATAGGAGCAAAGCTGGTACCTTCCACTGATAGCTCAATCAAGGCGTCTGAGAAATAGATAGCCTTCTGAACACTCATTTGGTTGGTGGTCAAAGTACCTGTTTTATCTGAGCAGATAACGCTTGTGCTCCCCAAAGTCTCGACACTGGGTAAGCTTCTGACAATAGCGTTCTTCTGCGCCATTTTTCTGGTTCCCAGAGCTAAACAAGTAGTAATAACAACGGCAAGACCTTCAGGAATAGCCGCGACAGCCAGAGCCACTGCAATTTTAAAGTAGTAGATAGCACCCTTGAGCCAGCCCTTGTGAGCAGGATCATTGAAGTTGCGAATATTGATAACCCAGACCAGAATGCAAATGACCATAATAACCTTGGCCAGCATCTCGCCGAAATCGTCAAGTTTCTGCTTAAGAGGAGTAGGCTCACTAATCTGAGAGACAATGCTAGTATGGATATCGCCAATCGCGGTAGCTGATCCTGTAAGGACGACAATAGCATGACTGTGACCGACTGTCACAGTAGTGCCGGAAAACAGCATGTTGATCTGGTCCTGTTTAACGGCTCGAGGATCTGCTATAGCTATGGTATCCTTGCTAACACTTTCGCTCTCACCAGTCAAAAGGGCCTGATCGACGCGGAAAGCATTGCTGGTAATTTTAAACACACGGCAGTCTGCTGGGACTCTGTCGCCAACTGCAACGTCCACAATGTCACCAGGAACGAGATTCTCGGCCTTGATACGGTGAACAATGCCACTTCTGATAACCTTAGCTTCGGCTGGAGAGTATTCGCTAAGCGCTGCAATGGCCTTCTCGGCACTAGTTTCTTGCTGGACGCCTACCACGGCGTTGAGGACTAGAATGATAAGGATTACGGCTGGGTCAACGAATGCTGTGAAGTCGTCGCCATCGTCAAATAGTGCCAGTAAAAATGAAACAGCGGCGGACACGAGTAAAATGACAACAAGCTGGTCCTTAAACTGCGCGAGAATCAGCTGCCAAAGTGGCGTCGGTGGATCTTCGGGTAATGCTATGGTTGGAAGAAACAAGATTAGCAACTCGATCGATTACCTAATGTACAATTGCTGTTCAACCAAAACTTACAGTTTGTTCCATATTGCTTTCTCAATGCCTCGACCTGAGTATCTGTGAGACCCTTCTCCAAGCTGGTGTCAAACGTCTTGACAACTTCCTCGACGGATCGCACATAGGCGTCATCCATCGTCTAGTAGTAATATATCTGTCGAAACTAGAGCTGATAAGTGTAATAACACGAGGACAAATTCTGTTACACGGCTATATATTTGCCGATCTATAGAGAGAATAATTTGGAACACCGGGCAAAGAGCAACTGACGGAATTGTCTTTCTAATTGTCAGCAGTGATGCACGGCCAAAAAGGTTTTGAAATTAGAGATTTTCTGGAAGCTCGGGCGGAGTATTTACCCTATCGTCTTACGAAAAGGAGACGTAGCTTCTTGTCAAATTTATCAAATTTGCCAGCCAAGGTTCTGTTAGATAGCAAATGCGGCTCAACTGCGTAAGATGGAACGTACCGTTGCCACTACAGTAGCTTAGAAAGGTACGAAGCTTGATAATTTCACACACCTTACTGTTCTTTGCAGCTTCGACTGGGCGACGCGCCGTCGAGTCTGCGGCTCAGTTGCGTGGTTGGTGTTGTATTCGACGCTAATTCGCTGCATTTACGCCAGGGCCTAGCAAATGTGGGACCTATCCATATATATAGGACGAGCATGCAGTTAGATTTCTGTCGGTTCATGCTATATTGCACGTAGATACTAAAGGGATGGCGTCTAGTTATCAGCAGGTATTGCAGGGCGAAAATCGAGTGAAAAATTCTCGATATAAGAAATCATTGCTCTAATTTAACATCGAAAAGTTGACCAGCGAGTCCGCTTTTGATTGCAAGAGACAGCCATGTGTACCAGTCAGCTGTCTACATATAGAGCAATCAAATAGACCCAATCAATGACTTGAGAGAACGTTGCGGCGATACTTAAACATTGTAATCCATTCGACCACACAATTATGTCTGCCGACGCGCGCCAGGAAGCGAAGCTGCAGACGTCCATTCGCATTGGGCTTCTTGCTGTAAGAACAAGTCGTCGAGGTTGTTTGGATCAGACGACTAATCCGGATCGCACATTGAACGTAGTAGCTCTAGCGTACTCGCAGAGCGTAATGGCTCAAATAGCCTTGTTGCGGCGATGTGCGTCTTCGTATTGTTCTCCAAAACGTTTAACGACAATACGCGATTTTGTTCACGTGTAGATCTGCATAATCAAAAGTGCTGTCGACCCAAAAGCCGTAATCCTACAACTGAACGACTACCTATGGCCCTCAATTAAATATCAGACGAATCCCACGAAGCGGCAGTTTTGTTCCACTCATTGCACAACATTCGAGGCTCTTCGTACCAGAAAATATTCGAAGATCATCACGTTATGACAGCTCCTCCCACGACTTCAGTGTATACGGCTTCCACGACAATTTCGTCAACAAATCAAGAAAATACACCGCCGGCGGATGACCACTTCTCATTCAAAGTTTCGCATATCGCGGCTGAGATAGAGGCCAATAATGAGCAACGAGAGATCTTCCTTAGACAACGACTGCAGGAGAAACAGCAGCAGCAGAAAATGCAAGCCGAGAGATATATATACAATTACGTGAACCACAAACCGGACAAGGTTGCTCTTCACTCTTTTATACTGGGAATCGTGCTAGCGCTCAGCGTGGTTGCTGCAGCTAGACTGGTGAACGATGGATCATACTACCAATTACCGGGATACGTCGCCTCGCTTTCAGCGTTCCATTTCTTGGAGTACTGGATTACTGCGCGATACAATCCTAGTAAAGTCACAATTGACTGTATGTGTAACTTCGAAGATTTTGGGTGCGGGAAATTAATATCAAATCCTAAGCATTCCTATTCCGCAATGGCTCATCATATTTCATCGCACATTCCTCCGCCTTAGTGGAAGCGACAATCGAATGGGCTTTCTTTGGAAACCTTAAGAAGCACATAATTTTATCAGCTATAGGCTTCGCCCTCATGGTTTTCGGCCAAATTCTCCGATCAATGGCAATGATCCACGCCTCGTCCAACTTTTCACATCTTATTGTCCACCGTAAAGAGGATTCACACCATCTAGTCACGACAGGGGTGTACAGTTTCACACGACATCCATCATATCTTGGGTATTTTTGGTGGGCGATTGGAACACAGTTGTTCCTGATGAATCCGGTCGCGAGCGTCGGATTTGCTATTATCCTGTGGCGATTTTTTAATAATCGTATTCAATGTAAGACGGCTGACTTTGTCTCTGCAGAGCTGTGGAACGTCCTTGCTAACAGGTTACACAGACGAAGAAAAGTTGCTGACAGAATTTTTTGGTGATAAGTACGTCGAGTACAAGAAGTCGACGGGGACTCTAATCCCGTTCATCAAGTAATGTACGATTTCTGTCCTCACGGATTATAAGTTCTTTGTTATACTATGTATTAATCCAATAATTGATAAACAAATTATAAATTTACGCACTTGAACGCCATACTATTAAAATCTAGTCCAATACTATTATACAATCTTAAAATCTACTCATTCTACGTTTAATCGCATAAACTTGCTCCGTAGTTCCCGTGCGCGTTCGTCATGCATACTTTGCGATTCAGTTAATCTCCTCATCCGCCTTCGACCTTCCCTAACATGCACCTCTGTGCTACTGAGACTTGTATTCTCGTAGTCGATGTCATCGTCATCGTCATCATCTTCCACTGACGCCGATATTGCAGAATCAATTTTAAGGTGGAGAAACTTTGAGCGTTTCTTCGGGGACACGAAGTTCTCATTGCGTGTGATCACAGTGTTCGCAAAGGGTGGTAGTTCCGATTTACGAAGGGCGCCAAGACGATGGTACGATTTACTCAGTAGATCTGCACTGCTCTGGTTTAGGTGGTCAGAGTTCCGGGGAGGTACCAATTCTTCACTGAATTTATTCACACCAAGGTCATTAGGATTTGTCCCGCTGCTAGCTGCTAATGATAAACCAGCATACGAAGAAGAAAGCCCTGATAGTTTGATATGCGACAGTTGCTGGGATTCTAAGTAGTGCGCAGGAATTCGGATTTGCTCGTTCGAAGTTTCCGACAGCTCAATGTCCGCGTATTTGTCTTGTGGAGTGCTACGATGGCCTCCCACGTCGTCATCATCCGTGATCCATTCGTCATTGTGGTCACTGGGCATGGCAGTATGGGCACTACCCAATAAATTCAGTCTTGAGTTCCGTTGACGAATTCCGTACAACAAAGATGCAGAACGAGAACGTTTTGGGCTCGCTGTCGTTACTGGGACAGTCGTCGGATAAGCTCGTCGCCTCAGATGGCTAAATGAGTGGTGCAGCCACTGCTGTCTAGGCGTCGGTAACGACTTGCTGATCCTATTCGTACGTGTGGAAACATGCAATAACGCAGGACTACTCTTGTTTGGAAATGATCGAGTCAGACGATCAGACTTGTGTATCGACAATAATGATGATGGCGAATGTGCACGTCCAAATGGCGAGTATTCCCTGAGCATGCTTGCAAACCTCATGTCTGATACTGTGGGTTGAATACTGTCAGTTGCATTAGATGGTGATGAACGGAGTGGCCCAATTCTGTTAATCGCCAACGTTGCTCTTGTTTTCCACTTCGTTATCGAGACTCCCGAGGATAAGTCGCTCGCATGACCTTGATCTGAGTCCTCATCATCCGAGTATTCTATATACAACGTCAGCAATCTTCACGAATCCGAACTGCGAACAAGCAACATACCACTTTTCGGCTCTACACTGACCTCAGACTCGTCCGCATCATCGTCCACAGCCTGCGCAAGCTCTTGCATCTGCGCCACTCGCCTCTGCTTCTGTCTCACAGTCATCCCAAGTGCAACCACCACCCGAAGCAATTCTCGAATCGCGTCTTCATCACCAGCAACAACAGCCAACGGATCAATGTAGCTCAAATCCATTTTCAAGATATCCTGGGAAATAGTACCAATCAACAACTTCACACTTCTCACGAGGGAAGTGATACTCTCCTGGACCGGACGTGCCAAGGGAATATCTGGGTCGAACAGCGCGTTATACAGATCAAGCAGCGAGTTCGGGTGGATCTGCACACTTGTTCGGTCGTCTCGTTTAAAAACTGGAATTGATGCTGGAATACCGTATTGCGAGAATAGAGTGTCCAACTCGGCGAGTAGGTGTGGGAGCGAATCTGGGTACGGCAGACCAGCCGCCAACTTATCGGTGGAGTCTGTAGTGCTCGAGCCGTGGTTCATCGCGATTTTTGCTTCCACCAAGGAGTATAAGCAGGTGCCGTGCAGAGGGATATTTTCATGGTGCGGTACAGTATATTGTAGTTCGAGTAGAGTGGTCGTGCGGGCATATAACTTGTTCCGAGTTGGGAGTTAAGCCGTACTTATGTTGAAGCCACCAGCGCTTCGGCAGAAGTAACTGTGGCTGCCCTCTTCTTCCTGCCTCGCCGAGAAAAACAAATCTCTTGTATTCGCAGATGAAGGCGCAGGGGGGGGGATTGAAACATTTCCATCCTGATGACTTGTAATACTACACGCTATGTAAATAATAAAATAAAAATGGACTGAACAATTGCATTGGCAACGATTACCCATATAATTTGCGCGCGTTCGTTGTGCTCACCGGCACAATCGATGCGTCTCCGCATTCCACGCCGCGCATACTTCTTTCCACATAATCTGTGCCGCGTCACATCTCTCTCCTGCGAAAAATCTCTTTACGTATATTTAATAAGACTCAAAGCGTTTAGTTGATAAGAAGCAAGAGATCGCCGAATCATGTCGGAATCTGATTCCACAGCCAACGAAAGTGTGGCGGAACCCAACGCCGTTATCCGATCCTCACTTGCATCAGATAATCCAGCGAGAGAACCAGCAGATGAATTACCAGAGGCTGTTACTTCACCATCCAGCAGTCTGGCGAACGCAGTGCCCGTGTCGTCGTCTTCAACGGCAGCTGCTGCCGGTTCCCGAAGTGTGGCAGTGTATTTAGCACCCGGCAAGACGCCCGAACCGGTCAATGGTAAGTTGCCATCATTTGTATACACATTTTTGCTTATATTATAAAAACACTATGAGCGTCGTTGCTGACGGTATGTTACAGATTATGACGAGTCGATATACGAAATGACGACTGTTCGCGCTAAAGCATATCAGTCACTCCTGACGACCAAGTCACGGAAACTAACTGAAGGAGGACCTATCCTCACCAAAGAACTTCGACAGAAACAAGATGCGGAGAAAAGGGCAAAAGTAGGAAAGGTATGTAGTTCTCGTCTTAGTAATTAGCAGATCAAAGATGCAAATTGGCTAAAATGGACTGGCCAACAGTGCGAAGTTCGAATCAGATTCCCGGACCAAACGCAATTATTAAGCACTTTTAATACAACAGAAACAATAGGGGATGTCATGACTTTTGTTCGCTTTTCGCTCGTTGACCCTATGATTCCGTTTTATTTCTTTATCACACCGCCACGACGGGTACTTGCCGATCCGTCTAAAACTCTAGTCGATGACTTAGGATTTGGATCTCGGGAGATTCTCTATTTTGCGTGGGATATGTCAAAACTTAAAGCACAGTTGGGAGAAGGATATGAGCCACCTAAGCAGCCATTGCGGCCAGAAGTTTTGAAAGAGGCACTCGATGTTTCAAAAATGCCGACGTTTGAGAGCGAGCAGAAGGAACACGAAGATGAGGATACCAAGAAAGTACAGAGTAAAACCTTGGGCGGCACTGGCGAGGCGGGACGGACGCTGGGTGGTGGTCCAGTTTCGAGCGGCTCGAAGTTGACGAAACCGCCTGCATGGATGAAACTCGGACGGAAGTAAAATATTGCTAGATATGGACTAATTAGCGGTTTTGCTTTATAGACTCGTTTAATTGTTAATGGTATTTATTATTCGAATTGGTTATGGAGGGAAAGTGCGTTGACAGAACTCAAGCTGTACATGCTTATAAAATGCTTTCACAATAAAGCTAGTTATCATAATATATGAATTGAGTAAACGTCGCAGGTCGACTGACTTTTAACATCCTCTTCCCGAGCCGCGCACGCCTAACGTTCTCGGTAACGTTCTACATCGGGTTAGGGCTGTAGGAAGGATGGCAATGCCGCTTATATATGGGGAGATTCTCAGGCTAATTGATTACTCTTCATCCAATTTCATTAACCGTCCTACTTCTATCATATCAGGTCAGATGGCACAATACGAAAATCTATGAAATAACTAAAACGACGGAGACTGCATGCATAGTCAACAAGACAATGACGACGGACATAGTGACCATGACGGATGGAAGCCGGATCATGGCCCAACTTTTTGAGAAACATGTTAGATGGAATGTTGAATACGGCGTAGGAGAAGAAAAAGACAGGTCAAGTCCAGCGCACAGTCCTGGTTTCGAAGATACAGCGTGGCCGACACGCCGAAAATCTGTGTGTTAAGCAAATGAAAGACCAAGATATAGAACCGAAATAATTGGTAGAAATCAGAGAATTTTGTAAGTCGATTACCGAGATCGATGTTGGCAAATTCTTTCTACCAATCGTTGCATCCAGGAGCTTGGCCCTCTTTGTCGACAGCTGCGAGTCATGGGCGACGCCGTGGAGAGAGGTTTCTGCGAGTTCGAGATGCTCTCTTTGACTTCGTCGACGGTCGCACTATGAGATAGCGATAAATCAGCCACTCGTATGCAACAGAAGCAAAGTGGTAGATAGCAAAAGTAGTCGGTACAGTAAGCAGCAGACAACGGGCACGATGAGATATATACACGCAGCCCCAGCAACGGACGGACGAGGTCTACCATCGCAATGAACCAATCCACGAAAAATGGTAGTGATTCAGAAAAATAGATCATAGCACGCGGCATAGCGGGAGCATCTGTCAGAGGCAGGGAACTTTGGCAGCATCATTGATTCAGATTTAATATGAAATGAACCGCACATTAATTATTTAGCTTTCCATTGCTAATCCGGACAAAGAGGAAACCGCTTCCCTCGTCGGATCATTGCGGTCATCTGTCTTTCTCTTAACCTGAGAAGTTACGCTATTCTAATTGACTTCGCTAGCGCCAGAAACCAGTAAAGCCTGGTACGTCTGTGAAAGTTAAGTTTATTGATGTGTAGCTATACCTTAAGAAACTCAATCTATCGCTGGATTACTCCATCTTTTCGTATCACCGTTTCAGAGTAGATATACGTCATAGCAAAGTCGGAAGCAAATAAAGCATTGAAAAATGTAACTTTATGTTTCCATTAGAGAGTCTACCGCTCCATGAACCAACTTGATCAAATGGCTGCGTCAAGCGCCAAACTGTATTTGCCAACCAATCCTGGGTACTGAAGTGTCCGCTTCCGTGGACACTAGAGCGTAGTTGAGTGGTGTTCGCCACTTCCACTGCCGCTCAACAGCATCGGATCGCCTACTTCCATAAACTTTCGCCAGCTTGACCTGACCCGTGGCTCGTTACGATGATATTCATTCAATTTTATCTCGATACTGTCCACAGAGTCTGTTTCAGACGATTCCACATGGGGCCCCGCGGCAACACTCATGTCGAGCCCCGTGGTTCTCCTATTTCCTAATTGCCCTTTCTGTTTGCCAACGAGCTCGCGCCACTCACGACTAACATCGTCCGAAATATTGACTTCGCTTTCATTATTCGTCATGCTGTTGCTCTTCGTATTATCAGCGATGCTGGTGCTGGCCATGACCACCTTCCATCCGTCTCGGTCCTCGAACTGATCAAAACTGCCGGACGTATACAGACTCTCAAAACTTGTATCGGGTACTTGTACATTGTGCGAATAGGAGAAACTGGACTTCAAGCTACCAAACTCACCGAGACTGTTTTCCGGTTTGACGCTACTTGAGAGTATGCAAGTACCTGGCTCTGCGTAAGCCGCATATTTTGCGTCGTCATAAGCTCGTGCGTGATCGCTACTATACTCTCCCATGTCACTTGCTCTCTCACCAAATTTCATCGCATAGTCTTTTTCTTTATCCTCGTCTTCCGTGACAGTACGCAGCCGAGCAGCGCTAAGCATCCCAAGTCCGCGACAATTTGTAGGAGAGGATGTTAGTGCTGAGTATGGAGACGATGAAGTGGATGCGACGCCGCGAGCTTTGTAGTCCATATATAACGGCGTTGATGGCTTCTGTCCGATTTGTTTCAAGACGCCAAGGACGCTCGTTCGGCATTTGGTTGGGCTGGTCGTCTCTTTAGGAGTGCTAATTTTGCTATCCACCTCCTTAGCGCGGCCTTTCATCGATGCATGTTGCCGTTCTTGAGACGTCGTACCCGTCCTAGTTAAAATTTGTTAGGAAACTCAAGTTATTATTGACATTGTATTCCAATAAAATACGCTAAGCATCGTCGCTTCTGGATACAGTTAGTAGAACCGTGTTTACATTGACAACAAATACAATACCGGATCAGTCAAAAATATAGATCCCCAGTCATGTTGATCTAGCAATGCCCGCTTTCTGTCCGCGAAAGACTCTTTCGGTGTAGGACTTGCCTCCTCTGACGTGAGGCATGAGGATTCAAGCTGAATCGGTTCTCGTTCCTCGCCATCTTCGTTCACTCTTCTCCTCAGTTCCTTATTTGTTAGTTGTACAAAGCCTTCCTCCATATTTGAATCAATCTTTTCATCGTTCCTGCGCTGATTTATGCTGTAGTCGACATCGTCATCGCCTTCCCTACACCTTTTGCGGACCAAAGGCGAAGAAGAACGGCTGCCACCACGACTATATGACAATTCAGGCTTATACGCCTTCTTCAATCTAGCCATTTTCTGGAAATGCTGCCGCTGTTGACGCTTGCACCGCGCAATCGCTGATGCGCGTTCGCTATTGCCGATCCCGATCGTATCCAGTGCATTAAAATTTAGAGCTTTCTTGCGGGATATACCGAATTTCGTAGCAGTATTTGTTAATCGTCCTCCTGTCCAGTTCATTTTAAAATATCCATTCGATAGAACTGATAACTATTGCTTCATGAGTAGCACCTCAGATATGGAGTCATACAACGGTGTCAGTCATTAACGTGTATGCAGCAATTAGCATTGACGTCCCTAACCCCATGATTACCCATCATTCTCAACTAATCGTACATTAATCCCAAAATATTTTATTAATTCCAACAGACGTGAAAACTACAATGAAATTTAATGCTAGTATACATTATACAGAACAACCTCAAAAACAGTATCAGGAACGCCAAATGACGTTACTTCCCTCCTCGCTGTTTCTGAATGATCGTCAACTTCGCTTTCATAACCTCTGGATCCATATAAACGCATGACTCTTTAAATGTATCCTCCAGTGTTTCCTTCGTACCAAAGCTATTCTCAAGGTTAAGTAATGCAACCCAAATATTCAATTTCTCCTTCTCTTCGCGATAGTTTATCGTCTTCAGAGCTCGTCTCGCGACCTCTCGTGCTTTCTCAATTTCACCAAGCTGGATCTGGAATGCCATATATCGGATCCACAACGCCGACGAGTTTGGGCTTCCAAGAAGCATGCGCTCAAAATCAGACACCGATTCAGGATTTTTCGTGTTCAGTTCGCCGGTGACGTCAATCTGCACGACGTTGCGTTTCCGTCGTTTCTTCCTCTTTTCTGTGTTTTCCTCGTTTTCGTTACTATCTTCCGGCTCCGAATCTTCCTCGCTCTGGACGTCGTCCAGAGTTTTGGCTTCCCAGTCAAAACCGTTGACGTTAAGCGCTTCGACTGGCTTCTCTGCTTCATCGTCGCTAGAATCATCTTGGTGCGCAACATCTTCATTTTCCTCTTCAGAGTCATCATCAAATTGCATCTCCTCAATGGAGTCCTCATCAGTGCCGTTGGCCAATACTGCGTTCCCACTAACATCTCCCTCTTCACTATCTTTCATATCCTCATCTTCCTCGGCATTAGCCTCCACAGCGTCAGGCTGAGTCTTTATCTCAGCCTTGGTAGCCTTTTTCTTGTCTCTTTGCTCTTTCTTGTCCTTTTTAGTCTTCTTAGGGTCCTTGCAACTAACCCGCATCTTTCTGAACTCGGGATGCACAGAAACAACTCTCACGCTAACAGTCTGTCCAACCGTAAACTTCTCATTCGGATCCTGGATCTTCACCTCGCTCATCTCTGTGATCGGCAGAAACGCAGTCACATATCCGTAAAACTCAACAATGGCACCCTTGGACACGATATTGATAATCGAGCCGACAAGCCTCTGACCGCGTGTGACTTGTTCGTACGAGGTAACGATGTCAAGATCTGAGTTCACGACGGACTTCTTAAGTGTCAGACGGATGCGCTTGGTGTCTGGCTGAACGGAGAGCACGCGGCATTTGACCTTCATGCCAGGTCGGAACCGGCGCTCAGGCTGCGAGATTTTGACATCTGACAGATGGAGCTCATTGACATGGCCCACGATGCCGTCGGATAATGTAGCAAGTAACCCACCTGATGCGACAATCTTGAAAACTTCACCTTCAACAACGTCACCCGGCTTGACGTCCTCGAATCTGAGATATCGTTGTTCGAGAACTTTTGGCTGCAACGAAACTTGAAAGAGACCATCGGCATGCGAGAAGCCGACGATACGAGCAGCATGAACTGTGCCGACCTTGTAATCGCCATATAAAGGTGAGATTTCGTCGACATGATCATCCGAAAGACGTGAAATATGAGCGAAAGCAAGGACGTGCTCGATGCCAGTCTCCAGAAAAACACCAATACCAGGTTCAACAAACTTTATCTTCGCATCACGAATAACATGGCCTACAGGAAGGGACTCGAATGGCGATGCGGTCGTACTTGTTGAGCCGTCATCGGATTGGGACTTGCCTGCAACTGAAAGAGAGACGACATGTGGTAGAATAGAAAGTCGAAGTTTCTTTTCATCTGCAGAGGGCAAATAAGAGGTCACTCGAGCCTTAATCTTCTGGCCCTCATTGTACTTCTCCGAGAGCTTCTCGCTGTCGTACGACGCGGCATGGAAGAAGTCGACGGTGGCAACATTCAAACCTGCAACCTGACCAGCAAGTCCACCAGCTGCAACCTGGGATGGAATAAATTCGACTAGCGTACCAGGCAGTAGAGAATCGACATTTTGAATGACACTGATAGCTGGAAGATGTTTTGCGAAAGCTGTAGCGGTGAGAGTCAATGTTCGGCCGTTCGTGGATTTGTTTAAAACAGTCAGCAGCAGCGTCTGTCCTTCAACGACTTGGTCGGCTACGTCACGTTAGTTTGATTCTAGTAAAATATTGTCAATTTGCTCACGCTTATAGTTGGCATATTCCAATTCTTTGTTCGAGATAAAACCTGACAATTCGGGCAATCCGACATCCAGAATAACGCCATGATCCTCCAAACTCTTTATCGACGCCTGCAGAGACATTCCCTTCGCCAGATCCTCTCTATCGATGAATGAGTTAACAGTTTCAGGCTTTACTGATAGCTCAATGTGCTTCTTCCTCCCCTTGTCACCGGTACCGGATTGTCGCTCCGTTACGATAGCACGCAGCCACTGTCCGACTCTGAACAAAGCCTTGAGATCTGGGATCTGATCCTCGTTAATTTCCTTCTTAGATATGTCTCCATCTTCGTTCCCCTCGTCGCTTGCAGCCGGTACATCATCAGAATCCTGCTCGATTGCGTCCAATTTAGTCGAGATTTGTTCCGAGATATTTGTGATTGGGATATAACCAGTCAAATTGTTTGGCATGGAAAGCGCAATGTCGTACGCATTGATCTGACTGATCTGACCTAACACTAAGGTACCTGGGACAAGCTTCTTAAATGTAAGACCCTCAATTTTGATAGATGGGGATTTGGGGGGCCCCTTCGGTTTCTGGCTGATCTGTTGCTTTCGGATCTGTCTTTGACGTCTACGAGTTTCTTTATCAGTTTTTTCATCCGTCTTTGCTTTCTTGGAAGGCTGCTCTTGTAATGCCGACTACGCCAATGTTAGTCGTCGCGTCTCATCACACGCATGAACTTACACTTACCTCGAACAAAACGTCCCTGACAGCCTCGTTAGTGGCTTCCTTATACTCCAACGGTGTCAAAGCCGATGCTCCACCCCTAGGGAAATCCGCAACATCCTCTTGTCGCTTTAACGCAGACTTCGGTGCCACAGGATCCGCATCTGTCTTCGTCGGTGTCCGTACAGACTTGCCATTAGTCTGTTCTTTTTTGCCTTTGCTTGAGAACGGCTTTTTGCTAAAACTGCTAGGCGTTGTGATCGCTCCGTTAGCCTTTGATTTGGACTTGAGTCCCGGCTTTGAAGAGGCGCCATTCTGCTTTCGTTTAACTACCGGCATGATCGAATATCGATTTTCAATGTCCGTTGCAGGTTTCTGAAAAAAATTTGGGAGGAACAATTTTAAGATCGATAGCCCCTGAGATTGCTGGGAGAAATTATGATGCCGGGTAAGGTAGATTAGCTTGTGTGCCTTGTGAGTTAGAAACTATTATTCTGGTGCATGCCGGTGGGATGGTACAGGCGACTGGTTGAGAGCATTCCGGTGTATCTGTACCTGAATAATGCGCCCGCCAAGCGCCCTCCTTTTGTCCAAATGATAGGTGACTGACTGCTGCAGCCCCGCTTACGGGTTCCCTTTCAAAGTTACCTACTTAGCTAGAACGGTTGCTTTTCGCTCTAAATTCTGTGTGATAGAATATTTGATTTGAGGGTCCGCTCGAATTAATTTCTGTCTCTCGTTTATTTCTCAGATTTGCGCCCGATTTTGAATAGAGACGCCGTATTTACATGGTGTCGAGCGCTTGATCTTGATCCTGGATTTCTATCATTGGTGGATCGAACTGTTGTTCAGGCAACCACCAACTTTGCGTATGACATTGGCATATATCAGTCAATTGAAGTCTACCCATTAGCACCTGGAAGTCGGGCGAAACAGGAGCATTTGACCCGTCAACTTCGAGATCAGAATTTCGCGTTAGTTTGTGCAACACAGCAATATGGAGAAAGCAACCAAGGAGAAGTTCTTAAAGAAAATACAGAAATCGGTAAGGTCATTCCGATTTTCGCGAGCGCCTCGAGCAGCTCGTGGGATTATTATTCTTGTCACATTCTGCGCATTTGCGTTCCTCTTGTCGGTGTTGTCACCTGCACATCACTCTGGCTTGCAAATGCTTCTCCCTGGTGACTTGGACCCACCATTTCTCGAGACGCCATCGCGACTTTGTCCTTCTAATGCCGCGGACAAATTACGGAAGGTATTGTCATCCGTGTCGAATCCGTTCATGACTGCGATGCGAATCAATTTCAACACCGCTGGTAAAACAGCTGCTGCGCGCCAAGATGCCATGATTTATAGATTTAACCCTAGTATCCTCCCACTTCCGCCGAATGCGCCGCATCCTTACATTGGTTTTGCTGCGGAGGCCAAGGGTAATATATTTGATTTGTACGCCTGCTACCTGGCGCGGGGACAAAAGAAGGTTTCCAAACGTTGGGGACTGCAATGTGCCACTGAGCCTCAACGAATTGAGATCGCGACTGTAGAGTCAGGAGAATGCAGAGAGCATTTGTTCTTTGGTCTACGGAAGGGCCCCCAAACACCACGTGTTTTCTTTGCTCCAGATGGCACACCTATTTTGACCTATTCTGCCAACTCTGAAGCTGACTGTATCGGCGTCTGGATGGTCGATGCTCGGGTCGCATATCCGCCACTGATGGAGTGGTTCCCGAATCCACCGCTACAGTACCTCGAACCAATCGAGCTGAGACGTCCTGGAAAGAAGCTTGAGATGGAACAGAACTGGACATTCATGTTCGAGAGCAACAAGACTTTTATCCAGCAGGATTTGTATCCGCGGACATATTCGTCGATTGGCTGGCAGAACCGGAACCTTGCACCTAGATCATTCAAATGTATCAATGCGCTCACTCAGAATCGAGAAGAGGTGGCGTTGCGACAAGCGACCAACACTCTTCGTTTGTCTCTGTGCAACTGGCCTTGTACGGCCACAGAGGAGAACACGGTCTTGATCTCTATAATTCATGTCAAGTATGCCGAAGGTTACCGACCGTACTATGAGCGACGGGTGTTAGTTACTACCGCACAGTTCCCGTTCGATGTAATCGGTATCTCGCCGTCGCTAGTATACACTGGCACAGATGAACAGGATGTGCTCTACACCAGCTCACTCACGTGGGATTCACGACAGGAACCACGAAAGGGCCGGGAAGATGTGTATTCGATGGACAAGTCAAAGTATGCCGTCAAGTCCGAGATGACCGGTGGCGACCTCTCGCCAGAGAATCAAGAGACCGAGGAAGAAGAGCCAAAGAAGGTAAAGGTTGAGAAGCGAGAAACTGCGCAAGAAAAGAAGATGAGAAAGTTACATGAGAAACAGGAGGAACTTGCTGACAAGAATAAATTTCGAGAGTACACAATCGAGAATCCACAGTTGAGCGGCATTGAAAGTGATTATTATCATGGATATCTTAACGATGTGGTTTTGATTGGATTTGGCATTGAGGATCGGGAAGCCGCAGTTTTAGATGTGCGGGCATCGGATTTGGTTGAGTGTATTAAGAAATGTGTTGACTAAAGGAAAACAAATACAGGGCGACTCTCCTAGAATCGTGGGTTCTTCTTTATTTATGTGTTCATTTAATTTTGCATGATGTCAGCTTCAGGTAAAAAATATCAATGGTAAATAGAGTCTCTTCATTTATACAGCGAACTAGCGATAGCGGTACCTCATTGTAATTGGGGTGGCAACGGTGATTCCATGGTGGCATATTGCCACCAATTATATAGGAGGTCCAAAGTAGGAAAGTGCGTCGCGTCTTCACAGCAGGACAATATATCGACTGCGAAATAGTGGAGACTTAGCCATAGGACGCAGCCACGGCAGTGAGCTGGTAGGCATCGCAGATAAACTTCAACTTCCGGACGCTTCAACCATTTCGACATCTCCTTCTTGAGACTTCTGGTCGGTATCCTTTCCTTTCTTGCGGTCAATCGCCGCAATTTTGTCCGTCAATGTCGCCTTACGATTCTTTGTCTTTTCTGGATTCCTCCAGTCAATACCGTCTAATCGGCCCCCATTTACTGCGTGCGCGTCTTCCTTCTTGACCAACTTTCCGGGAAACAACTTGACTTGCTGCCGACTTATTCCAATCAATTCTGCTTCTATTTCACACTCGTTAGTACACTTGATCTCGGCAGCTATATGGCGTACTACCTTGACTGAAAAACATATCCGTGCCAATTATATCTTCCCATTGTCCTTCGTAAACACGTGATCCGACCGATATTAGAGGGCGCCCAGTGTGCAAGTTGACAACTTGACAATCCGAAACATTGTCCAATGATTGCGGAGCGGCAGAGAGATCAAGTGGTATATAATAGACCTACACCATTATTAATGATTGCCATGGAAAAATAGGCAAAAGGTTCTGTCTACCTCCTCATCTTTGTCAATACTGTCGCCCTCTAACGGCCGCTCAACAGCCGCGGCAGCACCAACAGCAATTCCACTCTCTTCCTCATCTTCTTCGGCGCCATCCTCCTCTGCATCGTCAATGTCAATGTCAATGTCACCGTCATCGTCGCCTTCATCCTCCGACTCAACTTCACTAGCTTGATGGTATTCAAATAAATCGGCACCTTCCTCGTCATCGTAATCGTACGTGCTCTCCATTGACGCGTATCCCTCGTTCTCGATATCCATCGCGGAATCAGTATTTATGTTTCAACTGTGCAAGGCTATGGCGTGTAAGTCACTTAAGCATCTTTCGCAAGCAGGGCCTTTTCACGCATTTATCTCATCGTCAGTTTAAAACAGGTCGATTGATCAAATGATTGGACAAGTCGCAGCTCAACTATCGCAACTTCGTTAATGAGTAACCCAGACTGTTTTGTGCGACAAGACCCTTGAATTCACAGATCTGGGGTGCGACTCCGATATTTTGTGAATTTCGTCTGGTCTGCTCTTTCTAGGGCTACGGCAAGACACCCAATAATTACCTCATGCACTAAAGAAAATCTGTAGAGAGATAGTAAATAAAAAAGAAACAAAAAAACTGATTCGACCCAGGATCGAACTGGGGACGTTCTGCGTGTTAAGCAGATGCCATGACCAACTAGACCATCGAACCAGGCAATAATTACCGACATTTAAAAGCCGCATACAATTACAAGACATAAATTTTACCCTACCCCGGTTCATTCCCCGGGTTTCTCCCCATTGCCGTCCCTGCTCCGAACGTGGGATGGTCCTCTCTGGTGGCGGGGCTGACTCGGTTGGTGTCATAGCCTACGGGCCCTGTTAGGCAGCTGGTGGCGTCGCTTTCGGCTTCCTTTTCTTTTCTTTCCTTATTTTTTGCCTATTTACTTTGTTTATTCATTTTTGTCTCGCTTTTCTTCGCCAGGACATGCATGTACATAGCTTGTAAAATACACTGGCTTACAACCAAAAAAATACCGCTTAATTTAACCCTTCGCTTACCCTACCGCTCAATTCCTTGCCGCGCCAGCGCCGCAGCGCCCTTCGCGACGGAGTCCGCCGTCTAATATGGATCGTCCGGGACTGTGATCCTCCAGACGAGCTCCTCTCACGGGACCATTGAGCGTGGTTCCCTACCTCCCCCCAACACCTGATCCTCCACGAACCCGTGGACGGCTATTACTATCTTACTTACACGCAATACGACGCGGCTTCGAGCGCGGCAGACAACGTCAGTCCTTCGACCGCGTACTTGCTGGCGACGTAAATTGATGCACGCTACGGGTCTATGGCCGTAATGTAGACGAGATGTTGACGATGCTTCCGTAGCCTTGAGCAAACATCACGCGCAGCTCATGTTTCATACTTAGAACGACGCCAAGGACGTTGGTATCGAACGTCGCGTGATAGGAATCCTCGGATTGATCCACGATCGGACCCCTCGATGCCGGCGCTGTTCACAGCGATATCCAAGCGATCGAGGCGTGCGACTGTCTTGTCGACTAGATTGCGAACTTCATCGTCGGTGCGAATGAGCTCAGATTCCGCACCGCGAGCGTGGATCTCATTCACCAGTATCGTACCTGCAGCTACGGCCCGGCACGACTATGCGCGCGTCTTGTTCTTGTCAGGGCGCCGGTGACCAGAATAACTTTACTACTCATGTTGACGACTCATGTTGGCGTTCTCGCTGGGTATTAAGACGGGAGTACGATTGTTTGATGAGATTGTGTGCCATTAAGAGGGCGCAAGACGCGATTCTTATTTATACACGACGGAAGTCAGGAATAGTAGATCTTGTTTACGAACAATTGCGCGAGCGAGGCTTACTCAGATACATTACAAGCTTGCAACTTTGAGTGTTCTGCAAATACACAAGACAAAGAATTGTTGACCATGGAGGAAGTTAGTACGGTGAGATGAACCTGAACCAATCTCCGAATTATTTGCGATCTGCTTTGTGGCTCTCATGCCTAATAGGATGGGTTGCAATTTATCAACAATGTCAAGACGCGATCCTCGACGGCTGAAGAGCGAAGGCTTGGTCGCAAACACGTGATGCGTGACTTCCGTCGGAAACACCCAAAATCCATTCAGGACGAAGCCAGAAAGATTGAGAGTGCGGCGTTGATACGCGCGTTTCCCAGCAGAACCTTTGCAGCTCTTGGCGTTGATCCGTTTCAGAAACGAGCATTCGAACGGAAACGCTGCGCGGCGATATACGCCGCGTTTTATTATCCGGACAACAAGGACAGGCCCAATACCGATTCGTTCTGGCAGAAAGATCAGACGCAGTGAGAAGTATGATTCCTGTGTGGCCAAGCACTACGTGGATCGTATGCGTTGGCGGGCGACGCACTGCTTAAACAACCTTGCAACGTCCTTCATTCTTTTACTCTACGACCGGCAGGTTTACCGAAGGAAAATACAATCGAGCAAACAATTCAGCTTTATCGCGGCAAACGTTCACTAAAGGTTTTCAATCATCGCCTGCGAAATTAAGGAAGGACAGTTCAAAGATAATACTTGTGGAGATATGGGGAGGAACAAGATTGCCACACCTGATGATGCATAGCGCACTTCGGACGACGAACTTTATGAAATATCGTCCTTCCATAGAGACGCCGATACCGTCTTGTCTTTCTTATTGCGGCTGCCTTCTATCAAACACAAATCTCATGGTAGGGCAGAAGAAAGTCTGGTGTTTACCGAATGCATGCATGGCTTTCGTTGAGCAGGCAATTGCCCAGTTACTGTCCGCCAGCTCAACAATTAGCCACGGATCCCTTGCCCATGCGTTCGGCATTGCAACGGCCATCTACCTTACACCGTTCTGCAGGAGATCCCTTTTCGGCCTAGTTATTGGCGAAAAGCTTGTCAGCAGACACAATCCTAGTCCACCTTTCCCTTACGCTGTCTCCATGGGCACTCAAAATGCTCTGGGTGCTGGTTATAGGAACCTGGCTGCTCTCCGGCGTCCAGATCAGTCATGTTTCATCGCGAAGCTATCCGCGTGGTGTGTAATCTTCACTACACGGATAGACGAAGCGGGCCAGCTCGTTTTGAAATTGAGCTGTTGGCCGGAAAAAGATAGGCGGATCCAGGGAAACAGCAACTTGCGAGTCTATCGTCTGGACAGAGCATAACTGAGTGCATTAATAACTTTTGCTCTGTGATTCAGAGAACTAGGGCAGGGTGTAGTAAATCGCTTAACCTGGCACAGGGTGCAGGGTGCAGGGTGCAGATGCAGTGCCGTTAATCGCTACTATCAAATTATACCATATACGTACCATTAGTTCTATATGCGGACGGTAATTATTATGGCAGAATTTAAATATCTACATTTACAAAGCATACATATAATGCAATCACGTCATTTGTAAACGAAGCATCTTCCTTGGCCGATTACACGTTACAGGTGCCCACATCACGTCACCCCAGAGCAACTAACTAATCTTGCCGCGTCTTCAGTAGTCGCTTCACCACCTTATCTTTTGTTCTATAAACTGCATCAGCATAGTCTCATGGAAAATATAAAGGAACTGAAGGATACGTACATCACATACACCACAGCCCCCCAACCACTTAGGGCATCTCGATCTTGAGCGTTCAGCAAGGCCTGTGACAATGTCTCGAACAAATCATCCGGTTCCTACTAGGGTCAGCATTCCATCACGGTCGCGACGATGAATTAGTACAAACACACCAAGTCAGGCTCCCATAAACTCTCGCACATGCCGAATAATTGGGCACTTGAAGTTCCGCCGACGACAAAGTCCTTGGCGAAGTTGATACATCTGTTTATCGTGCGATCAGCCAAGTTGTTGTGTGTTCTGTATTTTAAACAAATACATACCCGATCAAGTCAAAGCCACAGATATATGGCTTTCCGCTTTTCGAGTTTATCCCTGCAACAATTGGGCCGACGAAATATGGTCCGAACCTGCCCCAGCCGTGTCCAGTCAGCAATTATCCCATCACCACCCACCACCCTACGCAAAAACCGCACTCAAATATTAATCAAATAAACACACCGCTTCTCGTATAATGTAGATGACACTAAATTCGCAAACGTCTCTGGTTCGATTTTTCGCTCTTCTCGGAGATTGTAGAGGTTGACCTTATATCTAAACACCTCGGACCTAGATGTCATCCGCGCATCAGAATCCGCGTAACTTCACCAATCACTAACTCCTCGCCATCACCAGAGCAAAGAGTAACGTACAGAGTTATGACGTCGGTAGCAAGACCTGTTAACCCAAGAAATGCATTGTTGAACTGGAAGATCTTTGGAAAGTCGTTGGAGATTGTCAGCGCTTGCATGCCGAGACGCATATCACAACCAATCGCAACGCAGTCTTTGCCGGCCATGGCCACAACAGAGCCACCTAAATTCCAGCATGTTAGACCTAATCTAGATATAAGTGGCAGAAAGATGTCCGGTCGGCCGACACTGGTAGTGCCCGGCGGTTGATGCTCATGATGACAAGGTATACACTGATCTGGGTATCATCCTAACGGCATAATCAAAGTAAAACATACCGTTAATTGACGAAGGATCAGACATAATTGTTATGCGATAAATGAAGCCACTCAACCAAAAGGATAGACTAGTTGTTGACTCTTGTAATCTAGCTTGAGTACTCAGGCTTAGTAGGGTGCCGAGAGCCACGGAAGCTTGACCGAACTTGTGTATCTGGAGAAGCGATGTCGCGTTTAACGCTGTAACTACCGTCTTGCAGTGCCATGAGCCGCACATCATTGGCAGGTTTGTCTCGAAGTTAAGACTAAGTGTGGTAGTCCAACCTGCAATAAGCATTTAGAATACGAATATAAATAGCAGGAGTCTCTGTATGAGAACCAAATTCTGATTTGAAACGTTAAATTGAAGCACGATTTTGTTTGCTCTAATCCTATACTTGGTTGGGTGCGTACCATTCCCGAGTACACAATTCTCGCGCAAAATAGCTAGTGTTAAGTCCTTCAGTCGCGTGGACGGAGACATACCACGCCCAGCCCAAGCGAGTGATATCTCCATGTTGAAGCTGCGACATCTTATCTACGCCGAATATCCATTGGTATCGTGAAGTATTGAGAGGATGCAAAGGTAGCTTTTTTGGGTTCCCACATTGGCAGCTGAACAATTTGCAGAACGGCACAGAAAGCAGCACACTTCGCGGGCGCTGAGTATCTGAACAAGAAAATGACTGCCATGAAAAAGAATGCTTCTCGAGTCGACCCAGCAAAATACCTGCCTCCAGAGGTTTTTGAGAAGATCCTCGAGTACGTCACATACCCGCAAGTCTGCTCGTTGGTTTCCATCAGCAGAGCCTGGAACGCTGCTGTGTGGGACTTTGTCAATAACAACCCCGCTACGTACAAGTACTTGGACTTCCGCAAGTATGATCTCGACAGGGTTACGCCCGATCTATTATTGTCGTGCATTTACAAATCCAGAGGTCTGACTACGTCAGTACTGTACCCTTGCCATTCGACCAAGAGTGCGCACAATGGTACACTTCGCGCCATGATCTTCCTGCACGAGACACTACTGGATAAGTCATATCTTCGCCTTAAGAATATGGCAATCAACCAGCGCTTGCGGCTTCTAACCGAAACGCCGTCAACCCCAATCGGCACTACCTATCCAAAAGCGCTGGTCAGTGTGGCGACGGCAAATCTCTCGTCCTTGCGCGGTCTCGCGATCGACAATTTGTACTTCGTCATTCGGCAATGGAGTGAGTCGGGAATTAGCGACACATCAGCTTTGGACCGATTAGAAGAACTACATATATCTGCTCATGCGATCCCGATGCTGTTTGCGTTTATAAGGACTAAATGTTCCGAACCACTATTTCCCAACCTGCGAATCCTGATTTGTGGATCAGACTATGAAGCTCGCCGACGACTCGAGGTCCCACACTGGCTGTACGGTGCACCAAAATCTGAAACTTTAGTTGCATTTCCAGAGCTGCTTGAGTTTCGAATCGGCGGCATACCGAAAGGGAGTGAACGCGAACAGGATGTCGACCAGTACTGCCTGAATATCATACCTACATGGATGCCAAAACTGAAGGTCCTGACATGCAAGGGGGTAAATATCCGCCCAAGTCGGTATCCCCGGCGTGATTTCGTGCACAGGGTTGATATGCGCCGGTCACGAAATATCGTCGAGCTGGATTTCTCGTTCACGAAAATGTGGATCCTGCCGTTTATTCCTCCGAATTGTCGGCGGCTAGTTCTGAGAGGAGCTGGGTTTGGCGCGGTGGATTTGTCGAACTGTATGTTAAACGGGCCAGATGTAGCTCTGGCTGGTGACGATTCAACAGACTATGGATTGGAGAAAATTCACGACCAGTATCAGGGAATCGAGGTTCTAGATATGTCCAGTTGCGGCTCAGTGTTGACGAACAGTCAGTTAATCGGGATTTTGTCGTTGTGCAACAAAAACAAACTTACCACGCTCATTTTGCAATCATGTCTTCGTCTGGAATTTGGCAAATATATGTCGGAGCTCATGAAGCATATCGTTCTTTTATGCCCGAACCTGCGGTGCCTGAAACTCAGCAAGAACAAGTCAGTAAGTGATGGCGACCTTGCTGCGACCGCTGATCTGCAGTATCTCGAGTACCTCGATGTGTCAGGCACTAGTGTATCCGACAATGGGCTACGTGAGTTTTTTAATCTCAAGGAGTCAAAACTGAAAACATTGATCGCGGTCGGATCGCCGAATGTCAGTGAAAAATCATTGCGGTGGATTCGCGAGATGGATATTGGGACGGTGCCACCAACACCAAGTGGACTCGAGGAGGATGAGGACGAGGACGACGGCGAGGATCAGCAACAGCAGCAGCAGCAGGACTATGTATGATATTGCGAACTCTGGACATCTAGGTTATTTGAGTATGGATATTGGAAGGATTTTTAGTAGAACTAGCACGTCGTTTTTGCGTACTGTGTTCTTCGGCTTGTGTAATTGGGTCGCGTTTGGGTTCGTGTCTATTTCTCCTTTCGGCATTAGGTGTTATGCGCATGTTGTAATTTTTAATCGGGTAACTACAGTATTAGTCGTTTGATTTTTTTTGTTCTGTCGTGTTTCTTAAGCACAATGCTGCTGTACCTAGAAGGCCGGCAGACTCTGACTGATGGCCGCACTCGAAGTTGTGCATTGTGTCCACAGCGGCCCACAGAGTGTTTGAGAGCAATTGCTCTCAGGTCGAATTAAATTGTTACACCGAACATGATGCTGGAAAGTTATAAAGGAATCGATACTTGCCAACTCGAACGGGGGTAGGGCCGGTCCATCGTTGCAGACAACATAAAAGACTTTGTTGTGTAGAACACACAAACCCGACGCCGTTATGACGACAAAGACGATCTCATGCTACAACCGCTCTTATTGTTATAGGACGTAGTTCACCAATGTTCATCACAGGGTGCACCACCCGAATTTATCCGATGATTTTCCAAGGCCTGGTACTTAATTTCAAATCAAATACAGACGATAACAGTGAATATAATTGGCTCAATCCCAGATATAATCATTATTAGTACCTTGATCGCTAACAAAAACGAAATCCGACAAACCTATGTCCCTACACGAATATATAATACAACTAAGAGAATTACAAATGAATCATTACTTTAACAATGTACCATGTCCATACTATTATCCTACGAACGAAAGAATAACTAAGTCAGATGAAGTAAAAGGAACTTTAATTTACATTATATCCTATTCTCTCCATGTCACACGCTTGATTGATCTTTGTTACTGAGTGGAAGCATCAGCAACGCCGTTCGGCTTGTCGACAGCTTCGGGCACGAGCGTTGCGTCAACGACGTCTTCTGGTCGGATGTACTCGTATCCTGTTTCAATATCGTTCTCGGCTTCGGGTTCTTCCGTTTCGTGAGTGGCGACAGTATCCTCTGCTCTGGTGCTTGATTGTACAACCGCACCACTACCACCGACTGCAGCGTCCGGGAATGAACTCCCGGGAATCGCAGATTTGAGCGATGCAGGTTCTGCCGCGGTCACACCGGCAGCGGCGCACGCGTCAATGGGAGTCTCGTACCCCTCAGAATGGAGTTCAGGGTTGGGGAATGACGACTTCGGGATCGCGGCAGCAGCGGTAGTGGTGCATTCCTCAATGGGAGTCTCGTACCCCTCAGCACGGGACACAGAGTCAGGGAATGAAGACTCCGGCATCTGAGTGGCACCTGTAGTGGCGCATTCCTCAATGGGAGTCTCATACCCCTCAACACCGGGTTCTCTGCCCGCCTGGTACACCGGCTCCGCAGCAGCTGCAGCAGCTGGGCCTGCGGCAGTAACTTTACCAGCTACCTTCTCGGGTTCCTTGACGTACTCTGTGGGAATAGCTGGCATTGGAGCGCCTGCTGTTGAGATAGTAGCGCCGGCAGCGACAGGAACGGCCGCAGCCGCGCTGATCTCGGCGCCCTGAGTCGTCGAGCCCACAGTTTTCTCGGCTGCTGCACCCTCGCTAGTCTTCTGCTTCTTCTTCTTCTTCTTCTTCTCTTCTTTGTTAAGTACCTTAAGCTCCTTCTCGTGCTCTTTCTCTTCCTTCTTGCGCTGCTTCTCGTCTCGCTTGCGCTGCTTCTCATCCTCTTTCTCTTCCTTGCGAGTCTGCTTCTCAGCATCCTTGCGCATCTTCTGATCTGTCTTTTCTTCTTTCTTTCGCGCCTTCTCCTCTGATTTGTCAGCCTTCATCCTCTCCTTCTCCTGCCTTGCAATCTCGTCCTTTTCCCGCTGCTCAAACGCCTTCTCATTCAATTCTTCCAAAACAGGTTGCACATGCTTCTGCGCAATCTGCTGCACCTCTTCAGGAGTCATAAACACTCCTCCGCCCATATTAAACACCTTGGCGTGCTGAGCCGTATATTTCCCCTTAATATCCTGCTCTGCAAGCGCAAGCGCCATAGCATTAAATTCTTTATTCGCAAACAAATAATTCGACGCGGCTTCCTTGTCCATTGCGTCAAGCTTCGAATGCACATTCCGCTGCGCAGCAGCAAGCAAGATCTCGTACCTCGTGACGGCATCGTACTTGTCGGTCTCGCGCATCTTACGTTCGCGGTCGACCTGCGTCTGGTGCTCGAGCTGGACTCTGCGACTCGCGTACTCGGCACCGCTGAGTGCGGTCACGGGCCGTTGCGTCTTCTCGTGTGTCGACGGCGAGAGGACATACGCGGGCTGAGGTTCACCAATCTTAGACAGGCGTGCCGCGGCGGCGCGTTTCGCTGCTTCCTCCAGCGCTGCGAGGTTGCCGATCTGAGTCGAAGCTGTGGACGTGGACTCAACGTAGGATTGGCGTTGGCGTTGCTGTTTGCCGTACAACGCGGCGCCTGCTGCTCCTCGGCTTAATTCACTGTCATCGGCTTCGACAGGCGATGGCGGTGTCGGTGGTGCGTTGCGCGCAGCGGAGGCGGACAGGGAGTAACGTTCCTGGGATTGGGTTGTGGAGGGTGAGGAAGGTACGTTTGCCATGGCATGTTTCCCAGCGCCGACGGCCTCCATCTTGGGCGATAATGGCGGCGTATGGCGACTGGCCTGGGGGACCTGGTTGGACGAGTACTGTTTCTGCGCGGCGGCAGCCGAAAGACGAGACGGTCGAGAACTTGCAGTCGACGTTTGGGTCTTTGCGCCACTGCCAGTCTGCGACGTGATGGTGTACTTTGGATCTTTGGAGAGGATCGCCGCGAGACCTTCTCTCGATGACGGATCGGGCTTCCAGAGCTCGGGACTCTTGGACGACGAGTGCGCGAGCATGGCTGCGGATGCGGCAGTGCTCGAAGTTCCGGTTGGTTTCCACATTGGCTTTACCTGGACATTGCCCGCCAGTAGAGCAGCTCTGTCTACGTCGCTGTTAGCATTTGTCGCGCTTGGAAATATCCGGAGAGCATTCGGCTTACTGGATGAAGACATATCGACACCGACAATAGGATGGCTGGGTAAATCGACCGGGTTGGCATACCGGCTCGGTTGACTCCTCAACGACGCCTTCGCACTCGCAGCCGCGAGATCCTTGCTTCTAGACGAGGTTCCGGATCGCATTTCCTCGCTCGCGCTACCCTGAGACCGAACGCGGTGGCCGACATTGTGCTTCTCAGATACGCGCTGGCCCGATTTCGTCGTCGTCGTCGTAGGGGTGCTTGTCGTCGGGGCTGAGGAGACGATCGCGGCCGAGGCGGCACTGTTACGGAGCTGGTCGTCGCTCGTGAGCTCGGTCGTCGGTAGTCTGTTCGCGGACGGTTGCCGGGCCGGGGTGGAGGTCGAGTTGACCCAGGTTTGGGTTGCGTTCGATCGGCTCGGACCTGTAGCTAGCATTGTTGTTGATGAGGGGATACACAAGAGAAAATAGGGAAAGAACAGGGGTTGGCCTGAGGGATCTGGCAATGCAGGCCTTCTGGGGATTTAATTGTATCGACTGTGACCTCGAAAAGCGATCGGCGCGGCGCCTGACAATGCATGGCCGATGCTTGCGGTGCTGATCCAGGGCATCAATTTTTTGGTGCTATTTTACGAGAAGGGCCCTAATACACAATGAGCGTAACAGTTTTTCCGGCATAAAACCAAAGTATTTATCGCGGGTTAAAATTATTTGTTATTTTTTTGTATCTGCATATAATGACATAGTTGAATTGCTTGTTTGATTAATTCATATTTCCAGCTGAAGCCAGCTCAGTAATGGACAATTTCGTCTAACGAACCAGGGTGCGGGCTACAAAAATCACATACGATCCCCAGGAGAGCATTGAACTCAGTTTAATGCAGTATGACGCAAGAGACAGGACGACCACTGCGCCTAAATGTTACAGGGACTCTACAAGATTTTTCTCCAGAGAACGGGCGGTGTCGGCAACGACGCCAGTTGCTTGCCCCTGGTGATAAGCACAACGACCACAAGAGCAGAAGACCAGACGAAAGTCAGTATTTTCTAGAGCTCATGAGTGCTTGCCAGATCGCTGCTACACTCTACTTATCCTATAGAGAGACCACAGTAGACTACAGTGCGGCCTCGGCGGCGAAGGTGCGGAAAGTATTTATTTGTTGCATTTCGAGCTTCGCATACTGAGACGCAGACACATACTGAGACGCAGACTACCGCTGGTGTGCGTTAACAGCCAGGGAACCGTTGTTTTCGCACTCGTATGTTGTTCTCCGAGCAATTTCGATGAATATATATATATATGCGATTCTCGTGTGGCCCGGCACTACGCATGTTTGAAGCCACGGTTGACGTACAGTGGAAAGCGAGGACTAGGATCGACTGCAGCTTAGCATGCATCGGTTCTGACTTCAGAAATGTCTCTTAGTTGTAGGGGTGCTATCGCGACGCAATATCAATCAAAAAATCGTAATTAGCCTCAAATGACATCATATGCTCGAGCCTTATTACGGCGCGGCGGCTGCCGACTCCTACACCAGCACACTTACACTAACATTGAGGAGGAGGTTCGATGCTCGTGATTGTTACATATTCGACATGAGATTAAAATGAACAATCAAAACGCAGGAAAAAAAAACAATGCAAAAAAAAATATGGTGACAACCCTGGGATTCGAACCCAGGCCTCCGAAGAGATGAGAACCTTAATCTCACGCCTTAGACCAACTCGGCCAGATTGCCTTGCGAAGATACTACTTCTTTGGAGACCAGGCTCCAGCGGCAGTATATATCGCACCACTAGCAGCTAGCCCTAACCCAACGTACATCGATGTTTGTTTTACTGACAGATAATATCCGACGAAACAAAACTTGAACTCATATTCATCTACCAACACTTAATAACTACACTTACAAATGCAGTGAATAAATCCCATAAAACATAAGACGGAAATTTTTTGAACTTCCTCAATATAACGCCGTTTTCCAAGATCCAACTCGAAAATATTGCACAAACCTGTAGAGTTGCGGATATATACATATAGTTAACAAGGAAAGAAAGAACTAGAACTGGTAGAGTCGTTGAATATATACATATGGCCAACAAGGAAAGAGAGAACTCGAACTGCAATCGACTCCGAATCAGCTTATGGCGATTGTCTTGATATTAGGATCGGAACAACGGCCGGCGGATGCATCTCTTCCGATAAACTTCCGGTTCCAGATCTGCAGTTCACCTCGGCGTCGTTCGTGAGGTTCCTACCGGAGCCGGTAATGTCAAGACCGAATATATACCCGCCTTTTCGTTCGCGCTGTTGCGATCGTTTTGACGCTGGAAGGAGATCAACCATGAGGATGATGCCGAACAATCCGTACCAGTATGCCAACGTCCATTCGACGATGGCACCCGGATCCGGGTTGGCTATGTTCATGAGGACCACAAACACGATGGCTAGGCCTATCGCGACAATGAACCAACCCAGTTTGAGTATGTACGAGAACCGGAGCCAATGTACTTCGTAGTACTTCTTTCGTAGCATCGCGAACTCGCAAAACGAACACGCTGCAGCAATGCCTATGCCGACGACGAAAATCCCGAGACAGATGACGTGGGCGCCGTGGTGTCGGTACGTGTCGAGGATAGAGAGCAGAACGAGACCGATTTGACCAATTGTAGCGAAGATGATTGCGAATGTCGACATTATTTTCTCGGCTTTGTATCTGTTGCGCTCGAGACGGCCTTTGTGTCGGAGATACCGCTCGGACATGAGTGCGAGAACAAAGAGCGTGCCTTGGACTGCGTCGCAGGCTATGAACAGCGGCTTCACTCCTGACGCCGCAATGTCAGAAACGTAGGGGACGTGCGAGCCTGCGTCTTCTGCTGGGTAGATGCGATACTATTCGCTGCATATTAGTAAAATAGGGTCATGACTTTGGCATGTAGAAATACTTGCATCACTTGCGGCCCAAATCGTCATTAAGGCAATAAGCATGGCCCACCATACAATGACTGAGGCCAGCGGAAGGAGCCAGTAGAACCGGAAGCTCTCGAGGATCGAGAATCTCGACCTATATGCTCCTTTTTCGTCAGACATGGTGAAGCCGGTTTGAAGGAACGGAAAGGGAAAAAGAATGTTGTCGCGTGCTGTGTTTCTGGCCAGGCGACTCGAGTCTGAATGAAGGTTGGCAAAGAAAACAGATTGCGCACAGCAAATATTTATCAAAACCGAGCTCCTTTTTTATTTGGATCCCAGAGTAGAAGGGATCAGGCTTGTCCGGCGTTGGTTGCGCCACTCGTTGTTCGGCGTCAGAGTTTTGTCAGCAAGGACAGCATTCGGAACTTGCACGCACACGCGTTCGGGATGGTTACAAATCTACAGAATTCCTGAATAAAGTAAGAGAATCAGGTCGAACAGGCAGGCATAGCCTGACGCTCATGGCGACTTTTTATCTTGCTCTCGTGACAAGTTTTGCACGGAATAAGTTCTTACGCAATAGTGTAATTGCCGCCTTTGAAAATAGAAACAAGGCGGTGACGCAAAAACAGCAGGACCAAATAATTCATAAATGGACGTATATAGCAAATGATGGTTTATATCGTAGGATTGCGTGGCAATTATTGTTGTTACCGTTGTCCGGAATCGGGTGGATCCGGTTGTTGGCCCGAGTCTGTAATAATGACGTTTCGGCCCGGCTCGAGCGGCAAGCTCCGGATGATGACGCCCTAAGCTGCCGGCAGCCGGACAAAAAAGCTTCCGGTCAAAGTAATCTGATGTCATACTTACCCGGTCCTCATATTAATGTGTTACCCGGATTATGGGTCAATCGAATTTGCGGGGAAGCGACAACAACGCAGGAACGACAACGACGACGACGACGACGACAACGACAACGATGAAACGCCACCACAGCATTGTTCCGCCGAGACTCAGCCTCAGGGTTTCTTTCTGGCTGGCTGATCAATAGAAATAGGTGTCATGGCCACCTTGAAAGGCGCAAGTAAGTGGTAACTGTCACTGTAAAAAGGTATTGCAATTTCACGCCAACGACTCCATTGCCGTCCATTTCAATATTATAATAATACATACTGGGATTTGGTACTGGGGTCACGTCAGGCGGGCCAATTGAGTTTGCATGGGTTTCTGAGGATCCGCGTTGAGTGCTCGGCTAGTGGTTTGGTTGGCAGATAACTTAAGTTGGTCGCAGCCAATTAGACGATCGCCAAGCTATGTGGAAAAGGGTTTCTACACACACCGACGGGGCTCCTTGGCAGATCACGCCGCCGCACGACTTGATCACGCTGTCCATTCCTTCATTTTAAAATTCGTTCATGCACGCGCTCCCCCCCCGCGTTCCTCGCCTGACTCCGCGTGCGACGCGATCGCCCATCCATTTATTGCTTATTGCTTATTATTATTATTACATATACACATATATATATATATACTCTCTACTCCCCTCTCGGTTTTGTTCATCCTGTTTGATCCTACATAACTTTGATACGTTCCAAAATGTCGTCTCGATCTCCACCCCAAAGCTCGCCGTCATCTCCTTCCTCGAAGAAGTCCACGCCCATTCCGATCCCCATCCCGACTGGCTCTAAGTCCGCGCTTGCTCAAGGCGCAATCATATCCCCCACTCAGATCCACAGACGCGCTTCGCTCCCATGCTGGCCTCCGCCAAACTCGCCACCAGTCATCCCGTCCGTCGGCGCCGACCAGCGGCGCGCAACAACCAGCAATACCGTCATGCAGTTCTCACCAAGCCTGTACGGCTGCTCTCCGGACCAACGCAGCCCGGCCGGCTTCCAACGGTTTCAGTACCCGTTTGCCGCGAACTTCAGTCTGGCCAGCAGTGCCGGCAGCGCGAAGCATGCCCACTCGCAGGGACTTCCGCCATCGCCACCGTCCTCGGCGGGCTCGACATCTCCCACCCAGTCACCCACCTCATCTGTAGGCCCAGACTACGTCGTCTGCGACCATCACCACCACAGGCGCCAATCTATCGCTGTTCGATTCCGGCCTCGGGACAACGACTCTGCTGTCGATGACTCGCGCCCAGCGCCGAACCAAGAGAACCAACGCCGAGATCGGCGATTATCAGGGGGCTTTGCGCGACCGCCGTCCCCGACCGGTGAACGAATCTTAAAGGGCGAAGTATCGTTTTGAAACAAAGTATAAAAAGGAACGTTGTATATACCGTGCTTTATAGTCGTACATATCATTTCTTTGCTTAGCATATTGCAAATCGGAATTTGGGTCGGGATTATCGGTGCATGAAAAGAACATCATGATTTGAACGTAATTTGGCTGCTCGCGTTATTCATTTTTTGGGATGCTTTGCTATGGAATTGGAGTTGAGTTGAGTTGATTCGAGTCGAGGTTTGTTTTGTTTTAGCAAATGTTAAATATGCATGGAGTTTGTGTTGTTTATATCGTCTTTATTTTGTGGATATTTCTAAATTCTTTCGCTTAAAGTTGTCGCGGTCACTCATGATTATGGCTCCAATAAACTTATTTGTCCTTCCTTCATTTCTCATATAAAAAATCTCGAGTTTCACAGTTAAGCCCGCTGCCGAAAAGAGACGCTAGTCACATCCAGAATAGGCAACGTTCGATTAAGCAAAAACCGTTGCCAACGACATAACCTCCATCATCTGACTCAAAGCGCGCCTGCAGTACATGCGGTCAATTGCTTTTACGTTTCTCTTTTAGTTCCTGCAGGTGTGCGAGGACCGGATCGGCCCATATTAGATGTCGGCTGATCGCCTTGAATGCGCGGAGACCGCCGGTGGGGCAAGGTGTTGTTGGCCCATCTGCATTTCCGCGTGTTGCTGGTCCGTGTGATTTGACTTGGTCACATGTGGACATGTTAAGCAGTTGAATAAATAATACATTTACTTTTTTATTAAATCCTTTACAAGGGAGAGCGAGCAAACCCACGTACTATATTTAATTTAGATCTCCGGTAAATTTATTATACAACTTAACTATGAACGTCTAGTGACGATGCACACAACATTACTCCTTTCCTTAACATGCAACAGTAAATCGAACAAACCCCGCCCTTTCCAACAAATAAACAAACAACCTCGTATGACCTGAATAACCGACTATACGCAACATAGCTATCTATATGTCGGCTTTCCATCCTTACTTATCTGTGCACTCAAATAACTCAAATCACTACTTGGAATCGGCGCATTGTCTTTCAATTGCTTGACCAACAACTGCTGATGCTGCTCCATTTGGTCGAATACCGGTGTGCGCGGCGTATACTCCCAGTGCGACAAGTCGACGACTTTCTTCGTCTTCAGTTTCGCCAAAGTCACGTTGAGCAATGCGGCAATGTCGAGTGACTCGCCGGGCGCAATTGCGGCTGGGTGAGATGGCGTTACGCACGGCACGTCGACCTCCTTGCGAATGACGTGGTCGATGTCGACAGCCGAAAAAAATGCGCACGATTGTGGGATGTCGTGGATGCCGAGCTGCTCACAGAACATCGCGCGCGTCCACAGATTGCTGACTTGTAACGCCATCGCGACTTTAAACTGGTCCTTCTCCTTGACCAAATACCGAATTTCGTCGTGCACAGTAATGCAAAGTCGGGCGTCCAGTTTGAAACGCTCGATTAAATAATCCATCGAGACAATAAGGAGGTGTAGGTAGTCTACCCCGCTAGACTGAATCGCCCAGTTAATTCGCGACGTCATAAACATCGAGCTCTCGAGATTAGTCTGCATAAGCGCTTCTGTAATCGCACAGCCAAGCACCGGCGTGCGCGGGATCTCCTGATTGGCAATTTCTTCCAGCTTGTTGAACATCAGCGATTCTGTACCTCCAAACCAAAAAGGACCTCGTCGGAACGTCTTTGGCGCTCGTTTGGCTCTCGTACCCTTTGTCGACTCGTACAATTTCGTCGCAGTTTTGTTGGCGTCGGCGTCTGACATGGTCGGATTAAACTGCCTCAGAAGCTGTACGGCAAACTTCAATCCAGCGCCATAAATACGACCGTAATTGAACACTTTTGCGTCATTCCTTGATATATTCAAAATAGTCGCTGTGTTTGAATGCAGATCCGTACCGAGCGATTTCGTGCCCTCCAGTGTCATCCACCCGATTGCTGTCCCGCCATGAATTCCAAACTGCGAATCCCCAACCAAGCTCGCAATCCAAAGTTCTTCAGAATCGACATCGGCGCCAACAAACTTGTAACCTTCCGGTGCGCGTATCATCGCCTTCAATTCCGAGCCCACACGGTTCTTCTTCGCATTACTCGCCGTCAACCACGTAGCTTCGACTGCTCGTCGCGTTATCGTGCCCATAGGAACAATGGTTGGCAGGATCATGCCAAGGCCCTTTTTTTCTGCCGACGAAGGATTTATGCCCAGATTGGTGTCTTCCCTCCAGACAGTTACCTGCGACGAGATTCGCTCCCGCGCACTGATCCAATATGAGCACGCGGCATTCATTTCTAAAGCTTCGCGCGCATAAGGATACTCCGATGACAAGACGCCAGACTCGAAATGCTGTAAATATCCCTTCGCCAGAGGAGATGCGCATCGTGCGGACGGACCGTCCTTATGTGGAACCTTAAAATACATGCCATCTTGGTCTTCCTGAAGATACAACTTATCTTCCGCAGGTACATCGCACTTACAGAAATTCTTACTGAGATACTGCTCCCCTTCGTCCTTGTCGACTCGGAACGTCCAGCCATGCGTGTCTGTCCACACAAGTGGATGGCCATCCCACGACAGTCGGAACATCAGAGGCGCAATTCTTGTCCGCACAGATACGTTCATTTCTGAGTCAGCTGTTGCGAACAGCATCTTGTACCACTCTGGATATCCCGGCAATTTCTGGTTCTTCGCGAGCCGTGGTAAGTCGCCCTTTCTCTTGGGCTTCACCATACGAATTTCTTTGATTGTCCAATCTAGTTGTTTGAGCCAGGGGTCTTGATTGTATTTTTTCTCTGGATCGTCCTTCTGAGCAACAGCTTGCTCCACAAGGCTTTTCAGCCGCGTCTCAACTTCGGCGAGAAGCTCTTGGTATTTACTTTCCGCATTTGCGACATAGTCCTTCCACGTGTTGTCGATTGGTAGAAACACCGACGCCAAATGTCGCAATGCTGCAAAAGATACCGGATGTGGGCAAACCTCAAGAAAAGACGGTAGAACTTTCTGATACACAAAATACGTCGTCCGCACATCACGTGCACAGTAGTTGATCAGATCTTGAATCATGTCGCGGACACCCTGCCGATCGAGGACACCAAAGTAATCCCTTTCGGCTTTGTCGATATCAATATTACAGTGAAACTTGGCAACGTCTGCAAGCCCGTTGATGGCGCTCCTTCGCACCCATGGCTCGTCTGTCTCTTCTTCTTTGACTTGACTAACATTATCTTGCATCTCTGTATCTGGCGACGTGTCGATAAACTTGTCAATTATCGCCAGCTTTTTCTGGTACTTGATCCACGTTGGTCGTTGCTGACTGCACATGCCGTTCGTGGCAACGTGGAGAGACATGGTATCCAGAAACATTGCCTTCGACGCACGAAAGCTGTACTCTTCCTTAACGCGCACTCTATCGTAACCCACATTGTGGCCGACAATGACCTTCGGTGAAGACTGCGTGCCAAGAGGGATGAGTTGCCTATCGTTCACCGATTCCTCGAGCAGCCATGGCGATATCCAGCAATACCATGCGTCCTTTGACATTGCAGTAGCCATAACCGCAAACGGTGACTCCTTATACATCACTTCTGTGTCAAACACTAAACAGTGCGCATCCGGGTGTGAAACTTTCACCGGCTTTTTGCCCGGTTCATACTTTGTCCACCCTGACTTAATAACCCACATTTCCGGCATTGGTGGAATATCCCCTATTCTAGCAAATTCTTTCGACATATTCAAGTAGGGTTCAGCGACGTGCATTCCAAGTCGATAAAAGTGTTCGTCCAAGCTTTGTCCTTGCAATGGCGGCAGGTCCATCGTCATAGGCGGTTGTGTATCAGTTTGCTTTCCAAGTAATTCGTGCATCTCCAGATGCTGCCTCGACAACTTAATTAAGTCCGGATACGGCGCAGTTGGACCATTTGGAAACAACTGTCGATGCAATGAGTGCGCCAGCTGTTGAATGCCGACCTCGTTGAATCGCTGCTCGCCGGTGGGATCAGCTCTTGGGATTTTCTTCTCTTCCACTTCCGGTTTCGATAATGTTTTTATATCTATTTCGACATTGGCTTTTGGTTTCCGTTTTCGTTTCCGTTTTGGAGAGCTGGCGGACTTTTTGTGCGGTTCTTCGGCCTCCATCCGCTCGGCCAGCTTGTCGATCATGAAATCGTCCAGTTGCGGATGTATGCGCTTCTGCCATGGCCATTCCGGCAGAAAGTTATCCTGCACAATATCTGGCGACTCCGGAAAATCATGGGCGCTCGCCTTGTGGGTCGAAATATATCGACTATAGTCATGCGCACCACCTACTCCTCGTCGATATCGTTAATCTTCAAGCTCTCCCTCCCATGTGAAATATAATCTAAACATACGCTGGCTACCTGAGCCTGATCTGTCGGTCGATACACGCCGACATAAACATTGCTTCGACAGATACCGTGATAGGCGGCGACTCGTACCGGATTTTATCATGAGCAAGAATTTATGAGCCGTGCGTATTCCTCCCAGTACTGATTCGCTGTACTGCAGTGTATAGTACTGATATATCTACCTCATATATTTTCGGTGAAAGCTGACTCACAGACGTGACGCGATCGAAGCGTCGTGGAGTGTAGGCGGACCGACGACGTACAAAATGTAAGACAGATCCGGGGACGATGAGATTGATTGTCGCTGTATTGCTTACCCGGGCTGGGTTTAGGGTTTTCAGACCCCTCCGGATACAAAGCTTTCTGCGCACTCGGCTTAGGCTCTGTGATACAACTGCTAAACTCTCGGGTATAGCTATCTCGTTGTAGTTTTGTTGTTCATCGACTTTGTCTCCTCTCCTCGCTGCCTTCAGTGTAGTCAGCCGACATATTCGAGACACACAGCAAAACAGTGAACGTGGCAGGTAATGGCAGAGCAACTATCAAATCACCAAGCAAAGCCTCCGCAAAGCAACCAAGCAACAACAGAGGATATATTGACGATTTTCAAGCGCCGAGGATTATTTGATTCGCTTCGGAAATCGCTATTCACCGACTTCAAAGAAAGCGTGGGTCATTGTTTGGTTCAAGGGCGTGGAACATCTGTGACTAACGACCTTTTGACTAGTCTACGCATGAATCTCTTATAGCAGCTATCGAATCCCTGGTTGAGTCAGATTCGTCTGCAACTCTGGCAACAAGGAATCGAGGCAAGGCGGCGGCGTTATTAGAAGGTTCAGTTAACAGATCTGAGGCCTTTGGAAACGTGAATAAATATATTGATGAGCATGTTTCAACAAGAAATGAAGAATTAAAAAGGAAAATTGAGGATATGGTCCGACAGATCAATACTGAATTAAGGACGGCAACGGACACTAGTGCAGAGGCTCAAAAGGATGCGACGAAGCCGGAAACGAACGGAAACAGGCAGTAGTAGGTTGGAACGCATGTTAGCTAATAAGTTACAGTGATGGGATCAGGGACTACAATTGGCGTATCATATTGGTTGGCGTTGTGGGAAACAATGTGTTTTGTCAATATAATTTACCAATGATTTAGCGACGGGCTGCACGTAACGAAATATCTGTAGCAATATTACTGCATTCATGTTCCTATGTAATTAATTGTAAATCCTACAAAAACATTCCAAGTTTGGTGTTCGAGCTGGATTTTGGTCTTTCCTCGTGACTCGTCCCACGTTAACAATAGCTTGTGAAAATGTGGAGTATGTTGGGACAAATCGAGATGTACGTCCGTTGTTAATCAGCCTGACCTAACAATTTACCGCGCTCTCTAACGATTTGACTCTGTAGCAACAGGTAGCAGCAATCCTTATTACAAGCAGTCCTGCCTCTGTGTCTTGTTAGCAAAAATTTGGTCCCGTCAGTTGCGCGCATTGCTCCTCACTCAATTGCGCAGATCAGCGACACTGCAGATGCCACGGAAAGTCCAATATTTTTGCGTTCGTGAAGGTATGCCTTGATTGGCAATCGCAAATTTACACGTCCCTGAGTATTGTGTATAACAAGTGGACTGTAGGGTTTAATCCAGGTATCTACGATCGGATCGAGGATGCTAAATGTCAAGTCGAAGAATATTACGAGCCTGAAGTGAAAGTTTTCGACGATATAGACAAGGCACGCGAGTGGATGTGGGGCTGTTCATCTTCATCCGGTGATGACCTAGCCGACTTCCAAGACAACGAGCTTCCTAAAGGCAAACGCTACGCAGTTGCACACGGTCGTCAGCGAGGTATCTTCTATACCTGGGACGAATGCAAAGCGCAGGTTGACAAGTTTCCGGGAGCTGTGTACAAATCGTTTAAAACATTTGAGGATGCATGGGTATGGTATTCCACAGAGGTTGAGAAGTTCGAGCAAGTTGACGTAAGTAAATGGTGGGCCGTGGCTGTCGGATTGAAACCCGGGTTATATCACAGTTACGAGACCTTTGTGGAACAGGTCGCGGGGTATCATGGCGCTGTCTACAAGGCATTCGATAATTTTCTAGACGCGAATCAATGGTATTCTCAAGAGACCAAAGCGAATGCTGTTTCGGGACCACAACGAGCAACAGCGCAAGCACAACAGCAACGGCAGTTTACAGAGGAGTATGGACTTGATCTCTCACCCCAAATTATTTACACAGACGGATGCGCTCTTAATAATGGTAAATCGGGATCCTTAGCAGGCGTGGGCGTCTACTATGGACCCAATGATTCCCGAAATATCTCAACTTATTTGACAGGCGAGCGACAGACTAATCAACGTGCGGAGCTAACTGCTATCCTTCTTGCTGTCAGAGAGGGTCCAAGTTTCCGACATATTGAGATTCGAACAGATTCTACATATTCGATTAAATGCGTGGAAGAATGGAGCATCAAATGGAGGCAGAACGGATGGCGAAATGCAAAAGGACAACAAGTAGAAAACGCAGACTTGGTCAAACAGATTCTAGATGAAATCAAAGTTCGCCGAGGACGAGGAGCCCGAGTCAAGTTTATGTATGTGGCTGGACATAGTGGAATTATGGGCAATGAGAATGCCGACAGATTAGCGAATCTTGGCGCTCTACAGGAGCGGGGAAATGTAGCCTGATATTGGTTGTTCCCAGCGAATGCAATGCAAATACATAATAATTAGTGCGACGAGAAGCTATATCATTGCGAAAGCATTACTTTGATACATGTGCACATGATACTATTATGAGAATCACTATTCTACACAAATATTCTGGGATCTTAAATTCGTTCCTAACTGTGTAAAATCTCTTAATGTGGTACTCTCGCTCCCATTGAATCATTAGTCGAATCATATTCCGTCTTGTAAGTGTACTTCTGCTCTTGAAATTCGCCATCTTTCAGTATCTTTTGGATAGCTTGGTCGGAATTCTTAGTATCAAATTCATTCTCTAACATCGCTCGTGATGCCTCATCGATTATACCCTGCGTGCCAGCCCGTGTAACAAAGACCTTGAAGGAATCCACGACGTCGACCAGTGGGATTGATGGGTCTTTCTTGTACCGACGGTAGTCCTCTGGTGATTGGATCACCACCATAAATTCTTCATTCTTACCACGATAGAAGACCTTGGGAACCTAGAGAAATTAATGACAATCGTGACAGGATACGTCTTAAACAACTTACTTCGTTGTTACTCATGCTGGCTTTTGCAAAGTACTAGAATATCTGAACCAACAGATCAATGGAAAGCAAATGCTCCTAAGACACAGAGAGGAGCATGAAAGTGAGAATCAGGAAGAAAACCAACTGGCTTTATAGATAACTGATCTCAGACCAGCGGTCACCACACCATGAACCAGAAATGGGTGATGACGTGAGTTTCGACGTTGCAGATCCGCAAACCCACCCGTCAAAGTTCGACAGTGGAATACCCCCGAGAATGGAGCGAATTTTCCCTAGCCTGTTCAATCCATGCTTGTAGTAAAGTAGGCGCCAGCAGTAGTTCGATCAGATCCGTTTGGTAGCCCCATCAGATGAGTTGTGGTTGGAATGATGGAATAAACAGATGACCGAATAAACAATTCTGTCTCTTACGTGGCTCACGTGCCTATAGCAGCTCTGGTATCATAAGTAAATGGTCAGGTTATAGCGTGATGACGTCAGACTTTCATCATACATGAGCTCCCACCAACTGATCATACACCGTCTAATACAAGTGATCATACACCTGTACCAAAATGCACAGGCAGAATGCTATATACAAAACAACTATTATGACCCATACATATTTACATACTTCAAGTTCTAGACACAATTATCCTCCGTAAACTCCATAACTCCCTAAAGCACACGTCATTATCGTAGACTAGTCCCAATAATAGCCCATTTCAATAAACCGTATCATATAATCATCCACGGTACCAATTCCTTCATCTTCATCTTCATCTTGCTCATCGTCTTCGTTTTCGTTTTCGTTTTCGTTTTCGTTTTCGTCTCGTTCACGATCTGATCGATTCTCGCGAATTTCAATCGACTTGTCTTCACCGTCGGCATCAGTGAGCAGGCGAGAAGGTGTAGCAGCACTCGATCCTACAGTTGAGCCTTTGGGTACTGGCGTTGAATCCGCAATCTCGTCATCAACGCTCGTTCCCGCATCCTGCTCATAGAAATCATCCGCATCAACGCGCGTCTCCTTCATCGCGACTCGAGCTGCAATGGCATCGTCCTCATCTTCAGCCTGTGCGAGGGCTTTCTCAAGACCACCCTTGAGACCGCGAACCTGCACATCAAGTGAAGTTGTCGACTTTTCGTCACTTTCAGTACCTAGCATATCACTGAGTGACAACTTTGTGAAATAATCCGTCGTAAAATCGCCCTCTTGGATAACAAGATCATCTAGCATTCGCTTCTGATTAGCCTTGCGTAATATATTAGATTCGATGGTGTACTCCGAAACGAATCTGTAGATATGGACGTCTCGGGTCTGGCCAATTCGATGGCACCGGTCCTGACACTGCTTATCCATTGACGGATTCCAGTCTGAGTCATAAAATATAACAGTATCGGCACCCGTCAAGTTAATACCAAGGCCGCCAGATCGCGTAGATAATATAAATACTGTAATTTTCGGATCACTGTTAAACCTCTCTGTCATGATTTGTCGTTGCTCGATCTTCGTGGCACCATCTAATCGCAGGTACCGGCATCCATGAATATTAAGAAACTGCTCTAGAATATCCAACACGCGAGTCATTTGTGTGAAAATTAAAGCTCGATGGCCGCCAGCATTAAGATCTCGAAGTAAAACTGCAAGTCGCTGTAATTTACCACAATCGTATTGCAGGAGACGCTTATCTGGAAATGCGATTGACAGTTTGACTTGAGCCTGATGCATCGGATTCTCGTATTTTTGATGAATGGCAGAAAACATAGAGTTCGAGATGGTGGGAAATACGAGCCGGCGTAGATCTAACGCGACGACATTAGGTGTAACAAAGGCGTAATGCTCTATGGAGTCTTTCATCAGTTCTGCTCTGTCACATACAGACAAGACTAGCTTGTCACATGGATATGTCCGCAGCCATGGTTCGCGTTTCTCTCGCAGAACATTGATACGACAGGCTTCTATGACATTTCTGCCATACAGTGGTGACCTGGCGCACCGATAATGGTTCCTGTATAGCTGTTGACGCAGATGTTCGGCATTTGCAATTTTCCTGTGGTAAAGAGCAGCCTTGCGGTATCCATTGATAGAGGTGTAGTCAGTACTGAATTCTGCATCAATGGAAGACATCAAAGTGTTCCAATCCCGCTGAATATCGTGATTCGCGCACAGAAGTCGAGAACTACTGGCCTCAGTTGTAGACATTTGCTCGTTTTTTGCGGGCAGCAGATTCAAAAATTCAAGATTAATCTCATTTTCGGACGTCTCTGTCAAAAGTCGTCTACGGATCAACAGTTCCTTGATTTCGTAACTGGCGATGGCGGATCTTTCCATTGCGAACGACGTGACGATTGGCCGAACCTCGAACAGGTCTGGATGATTGCATACTTTTCGCAACTGCATCAAGCAATTGATAATGCTTAAAAAATTTCCAGACGCCAACGTCTCCTTCGTCTGGGCACGTGACATGAAATCGTCGTATAAATAACGTTGTCGCTTAGATAGCTTGCAATAAACAATATGCTCATATTTCGCGGGCATTTGCTTCTCAACATCAGCTTTGAGTCGCCGTAGTAGGTATGGCCGTAAGACTTTATGCAACTTTGATATTGTATTGCGAGCTTCGTCGTCTTCTTTAGAATAATTGCCTTCAATGAGTTTATCAACCGGATGTGAAAACCAATCCTGAAAATCCGAGAGACTCGCAAACCCATTGGCCATAACTGACGACGCATCCTTCGAGGAAGGCATCAAGAAGTACAGCAACGACCACAGTTCAATCAAATTGTTTTGCAGTGGCGTACCGGTCAATAATAATCGCCGGTTTGCCTTAAAATTGAGAAGCGCCTGCCATCGTTGGGATCGGAAGTTCTTAATGTTATGGGCCTCATCCAGGATCATATACTGCCACTGCTTTCGCCGAAAGGCATTCTGATCATGGATGACCAGTTGATAGGAAGTGATGCAGACGTCCCATGAGTCGTCGTTGTTCCATCCTCGACGTTTCTCCTTGCGTTGCGCAGGATTACCATAGTATGTGAGAATTCTAAACCCAGGAGCGAACCTTTTGAATTCCATGTCCCAATTCAGCATGACACTAGTAGGAACAACAATCAAGTGAGGACCCCATATTTCCTTTTCACATGCAAGATAAGAAAGCAATGAAATAGTTTGGATGGTTTTTCTAAAATGTGTTAGCACAGAGGTTTATAGCAGAGTTCGAGTCATGCATACCCTAAGCCCATTTCATCGGCTAAGATGCCATTGGTACCACTGTTGTACAATCCCGCCAACCAATCCAAGCCTGAATGTTGGTACTCCCGTAATTTACCGCGTAGAAGGAACGGGATAGTTGTTCTAGCAGCACCGGAAGGAGTACACGGGGTCACCCTGCTCTCAATGGTAACTGAAGAGGAAACTGAAGTTGCTCTATCGTGGCTGTCACTCGCCTCTACCGTCTTGGGCCCATTTCCTACATTGGCTTTGCCATGAGGATTCACATCGGGAGTTCCACCACCAATACCCGCAGGGTTAGTTTGTTGTAATTCATCAGCACTGTACAGATCTGCCAGTCCTAAACTCCGACTGATTTCCTGAATTCCCTCAGGCTCGTCAAGCTCGTCAAGCTCCTTAATATCCTTGGTATACTCATCTTCTCCGTCCGACTGAGATTGAGTGTAGCCCATAAACTCATCTTCAGAGTCTTCATCGCTAGTTGAATCTAACTCGGAATCCAATATAATGTCAGACTCGCTCTCATCAAATATAGACTTGTCATCATTATCAAATTCATTCTTTGCAAGCAATTGACCTCTGCGAGCTTCGAGAAGTTGTGTCGAGTGATCTAAAATGGAGTTTAGCTGCAGTTTTCCGACCAACCGCTGTTGCTCCTGTTGTCTTTGTGTGATCTTTTGACGAACGACCTAGAACCATTATTAGCTCGTTCACCTACAACCAGTAGCTTAAAGCAGACATACCTTCTCCGCCAAACGCCATTTCCGCTTAACTTCCATTGCAGTCCGTTTTGCCAACTGCCTCAAACGCTTTTCTGCAAGCCTCCGCTCCTTCTCATCAGCACCGGACAGCCGCTTGAAATGTAACTGCACCATAGAAGCTATCTTTTTCGCTCGCGAGAGATGACTCTTTCGAACGTCCGTGGCCAGCTTCGATAAATAAATGGCATGAGAGAGAAAATGATCCCGATGCGAACGCGCCCTAGGTGGCTCGAACGGCCGTTTCAATGAATTTGCTGTCATACCCTGAGAAGAACTGTCATTGTCAATGTTTAATCTGCCTTGCGCTATTGCCTCGTCAATTGACTGTCTAAGTTTGGCTTCCTCCTCAGCTCGACGACTAAAGATCTCTTCTGTAACATCGTCGTTTTCTAGTATGCGAAACGAATCCAGATACAAGTCTAGCGAATTGAATGCTGGCGGCGCGGGAATATGTGCTGGTTGTGCAACTATTGGTTTAGGGATGCTGTATTTGATTTTTATTCGCCGTACAGGCTCCAGTTGATCCTCTTGTTTGATCTCTCCATTTAATTCTGCATTATCACCTTCAGCATAATCATACCGATCATTTTCACTGTTCACCGCAGATTTACCACGCAGTGAGCGCAATCGCTTTGGTGAAGGCTCAACCGAATATTCCTCCCTACTGTTCGCCGACGCTGAAGTTTGCAAACTATACTTCTTCGGGGGGCGTCCGACTGGTCGTCGTGGCTTTTCAGACGCTGGCGTCGCTTTCGTAGCAGCATTGGAATTTTTGAATGGTGAAGTTGACACTCTCTTCTCAAGCGTGAGATTTGCCGTTGCTGGCGCTCTTGCTGGGGTAGGTCTCAAGACTCGTCCGGACACAGTAACGTGGTCGCCACTGCACTTCGAACTAGCATCGCTTACCACCTTTCCTACGTAAATCGTTAATTATCGTAGTAATATTGAAACAATTCCAAAGATAACACACCTGCTTTATTTGCTCCGTTAGGTGGCGAAGTTCCTGCTCCCGACATAGCGCTTCTAGTGACTCTAGAATGCGCCATTCGCGATTAAGAATTCGAAAGTGTCACAATATCTATGTTCAGCACATGAGCAGATGCGTCTCTTTGAGACAAATCCACACGCGAAATTACACAATTGTGGCGATATTTTTGGATGCACAAACGCAGAAAACAAAGGTAGAGCGCGAGGTTTTGAGCTCAGCAGTCTGGGTTGCTAAGCGTCTGGCAAAACGGTAGAAGCGCTAAACCCGATTAGAGTTGCATTACCAGCCAATCAAACATTCACAAAGTCTGGCAAGACCGAACCTCAACTTTCGCAAGGTTTCACATACAGAGCTGTCGAGCAGCGGAAAATATCAACAACCAATTGATAGGTTTAAATACGTTATCTGGCCTATGTTTTTATCGCGAACAGCTTTGCGGGCATCACATGCCCTTCGGGGGCATGCTATTTCGCACTTTGCAAACGTACGGCAGACCGCACGGATACAAAGGGTATTATTACCTTGCGCGACCTACGCGACGAACTCAGCCCAGGAAGACGACCGACTGGTAATTACATTGACTGCTTGTGAGAGAGAAAGTTTACATTTAAGCATCTCTCTCATTCTTCAGATGTGGCTGCTGACTGAAACGCAGGTCGGTGATTATCCCGACTACCCATACGTGAGCAACCAGAGCCGCGATCCCTATGAAAAATACGACGACCAGCAATTACGACGCAACTATAACGATCCCGTGAGTTTTATTGTTATTGGCGACTTCGGCAATTGTTCGCTATATCTGCTGACTGCTTCCAACAGCTACATGAGGATGACGACATGCTTAATATGTGGTCTCCGGATATTCACGACTTCGTTTCAGACGGTCAGGCGTTCAAATCAATACTTTATTTTTTTGCGACAGTTGGGGTAGGCAGCTACATATGCACATATTTTATGCCCGAGAAGCCTGCCGCTCCTCGAGTTTACCCGAACGGTCTCTTCAAAGAGCTTGGAGGCTCGGAAGATTTCGAACAGGTTTATGCGGTAAGTCCTCGTTGTGTATGGTTAGCGGATCCTCTAACTAACCTTATAGGCTAACGTTGACGACGGAACGTATTATATTAAATAATTCGGAAAGATATGTGCTGGATATTGTTAATGGGTTAGATTAGATTTCTCATTGTGTAGACTATGACCGTGCGGGGCTTATGCTCTACCTACATAATATACAGTAAATTACTCGAGACCGAAGATAGCCATTTCCAAAACAGCGATATCCAAAGCTAATAATGGCCATCAAAACAAACTAAATTACATAGTTCCAACTCGTCAAGCACCTTCGTGCCTATGGTAAGCAGGCATATTTTGCTTGCGATCAAACACTGGCCCTGATCTTCGACTGGCGGACTGGACAGCGCGGATATCAGCTTGTTGTCTTCTTGTCTTTAATATCCTCGGTAAACGATGGTCTAGGTCTTTAAGCGCCAGTACGCGTAAGATGACTTCTTCCGTATTATCCACATCCCTAGCATCCCGTAATTGTTTTGCGGTCTGCCGCATTGTACCCAGATTTTTATGGGCTAGAACAGTGCGCATCCGTCCAATGATACCGGAATGTCGCTTAATTTGGTTACGTCTCTCAAAGTTCCGAATGGCCATATCGTTATAATCGGCCTGCAACTGTTGCGCCGTATATTGATAGTAATGTTTCGCCAAAGTAATGATTTTGAAATGCTCGGAGTTCTTGAGTGCCTCGATTGAAGGCCCGTGACCTTCGCCATGGAAAAATTCGAGAAATTCAACCTACTTGGATCAGCACAACAATCAATATACATAAAGACGCGACGTACATTGATCCAACTCATTATGACTGCCAATTCGTCGTCAGATAATGGCTTTTGTTGTACAGCTTTGTCTGATAGCGGAGGAATCACAAGCAGTTCCAGACGCTCTAGAATCACATTCCAGGTTTCAAGCATAACCGTGACTTTTAACATATCGGTCAACGTCGCCTCAAGAGTCTTGAAAATCGGTAGAAGGTAATTATTCAGAAAAGGATCTATTGCATCGCCAATCCTTTCTTCAAGGCTTGCTTGCGTCACTGTAGATACTCCCTCAGACCCACTAGTACGGAGTAAGCGCCTGGCCATGGACGAGAGGAAACCCGAGGGTTTGATGACGTTACGGATAGTATCCAGGCATAGTTCATCGTTTATCGCCATTCGGAACTGAACGGAGGCTGTGTTAGCATCGAGCTCCCGCCGTTCAAGGGTAACACGCACCTGGTCAGGAATAGACTTCACCATGAAATCTTCCATCCGTTGGATTTCTTTAAATGCCTTTCCGAAATGAAACATAATATCGTCTCGATCACGTTCCATAATAGTAATAACTTTCAGCCGCCCTTGTGGATTAATATCAATCCAGGTTTCCCTCGGCTCAAAGTCACGATGCTCCTTGGGATTTAACGAGAATAAGCAGTTACCGCAGTGATCTCGTTGGCCAAACAAATCTTCGTCCCAAATATTGGCACCAATATTGACCGACTGTGTGACTGAATATTCAAAGCTTTCGTTCCAACGCGGATTCAAATCTTTGTAAATAGTCCGCGTGCGTCCAATACTTCGTTTTTGAGACTGATCAAACAATTCAACGTATGGATCACTCAGACCATTCGCATCACAGGGTTGCAAGCCTTCTGCCTCCACAATTTCGATCGTAAAAACAGAATTCGTTGTAGCCTGCACTTTTCTTTCCTTCGCGGCAATTAAAGTAGCCAATGTTTCTGCATTAATGGACTTCTCAAGCTGATCAAGGTTTGTTTTGATGTATTCCACGTTGTTCATTTTCACACACGTCTGCAGTTTTAGAATAGGCTCTTTCTTTTAACCGTACAAATAACTTACTTCCGACGAGAATTTAAACTCCGAATCTCCTTTCTGTTTCTTTCCGTTGTATTCCCCTGATAAAGGTTTGACATCTGCGAGATACTTACTTTGAAGTTTTTGTAAGTACAGTCTAATTGCTTTAGAGACTGACTAAAAATCATGGCCATTAGTAACCATAAAAATCAACGTTAGAAATAGCTTGTAGCCTTCAAACAAGCCGAACTGGACACATACCCTCATGACAATGTTATACAGTTTAGCTACATGATACTCGTTTTGCCATTTAAATTCCTTAATTAAACTCATTTGTTGATGGAAAATCTGGAACATATCAAATACGGAGGCGCTATGGCGCTGCTGTGGCTGCGAGTCCATGGACTTTGGAACAAACTATTTCAGGGTTAGAATACTTGAACTATATAGACCGAGGAAGTGCTATGGAACGGAAACATTCCTTCTCAGCCTTCACAATGCCGTCGACCCATTCGTTCGGCAGATTGGACCGCTTTTCGAACCAGATGTACACGTAACTGAATAACGCGCTCTCAACATCGAATGGATATACACTCCTTGTCAATTAGTATATTCAATGTTATGCTCTAAAACGCTAACTCACCTTGGCATTTCGGCCTGGAAGATCTTGCGCAAACGGCACTGCCAGGAATAGATATCCTTAATATCTTCGATTGCCAGATCCGTGCCTTCTCTCTCCAGTTCTCTTCTCAAAAGTACAGTCTGTTCCTTGGAAAATTCAGCTGCCATGTTAGCTAGTTGCGCAGCGCACCACGATCCGACCTGAAGCTCTGCTGCCCATCGCGTTATGCTAATCCCGTCCACTTCTGTGGGCAACCTGTACCGCGCCTTGACTTGCTTAATGGCTTCAATTGTCTGTCGGATGACATCGCGCCACCTGTCGATTACCAAATTATTGACGTTACTTTCAAGACTTAGGAAGTGATTGTATGCCGCAGACTACTTGCAATGTTAGCCATCTTTAGATATACTATATCAAGATTAATAAAAATTGCCCCAACAACCTTTACACGATCTCGTATCACGGTGATGGTGTTCCAGAACTCCCTTTCAGTTCCTTGGAATAAGTCATTGGTAGCGATATATGAATCGATAAATGCGAACTTATCTGCTACGCCTGCATCGAGTTCATCAGGAGGAGAAAAGAGCGAGGAATATTGGTCAATAATAGTTCCTATGATGTACTTGTATATAGCCATCAAGCTATTTCGATACATGATTTTCTGGACACATCAATAAATTGTAATAATAGTTTAAGCAGTTCTGGTAGACATACATCTTGCACGGTCCATGGATCCTTTACATCTATACGCACCTTCATCATTTGAGACTCCACGAATTGAAAGACACGGACCATGACCCAAATGTTCATCCTCTTGGTTACGTATAGTTCTCGCGCCACGTCAAACTCCATTATATTCCGCGTAGACTTTTTCACCCGCCAGTTAGTGGATAGCATGGTGAGTACATTTCGAGACTCTTTTGACAAGTAGTCGACCGAGTCCGATGAATTGGCAAGAGGTAAATCACGTAGGCATGCCAGCATAAGCACGCGGCGATAGTAAGTCACCGCATCCGGTGGAATGTAACTGTACGTCGCCTGAAACTGTGAGAATCCCAAATTAATGGTATGAACAGAACGCTTACCTCATATGAGTATCCACTATTCCGACGGTCCACTTGATGCACATTGCTGGCAAGATGAAGTTTAAGTATCTGATTCAATGCTTCAGATTCAGCATCCTTCCAAGTTCGGCGGTCGATATCCAACTCAAAGCTACTCGTTCGATCATTGCCGATCAAGATGTCAGTAAGCAACTTCTTGATGTCATCCATGTACTCCAGCTCCGTCAGCTTTCCCGCATAATTCAAGATATCTTCCCGAACAGCTTCTTCTGGCTTGCCGAATACGTAGGCTACCTCTAGATACAAAGGGGGCTGTACTGGCGCACTGTAATATCGCTTGACGTCCGATATTATCTTGCGAACGTTTTCAGTCTTCTCTGGGCTGCGCACCTTATTTAGACAATATTCAAGATATGCCAAAAATGCTAGTGTACATTCGTTGACATGCATTGGCTCCAGTTTCCTGCTGCCGCAACATTGCATAAATAATGTGTATAGCTTTTGCAAGGACATCCCTTCTTTGAGACGCTCTTTGACATCCTTTTTCTCAGCCGCATCGCGAAACTCACTAAACATATTATGCAGAACTGGACCTTGATGCAGGGATGAGTACGGATAACTGTCGATCTCCTTCCTAATACATCGTAGCAAAGACGTATGTAGCTGTATCTCGGCCACCTGCCAAGTCTCATGGCCGGCCGTTCGTCGGAACAGGTTCTGTGAGCGCGGTGTGCGAATGTACTCCAAAAAGCACGACTTCACGACATAGTTATAAGCGCTTGAATCTGTAACATTGGTCAGAACTGGTTTGCGTGCACGTTGGCTGTTGACCGCGCGCCCTAAGCTTATCGACATGGCTGTTGTTCCGATTGTCCTTCGTGCGTGACAAGCCTCGCAAGTGAACTTGATATTGATCGTAACTGAGCCTCCACTTGTATGAACTTAGTCATCAACACAATTCGCGCTCATAATTAGTCGGGTTGATATTTGAGCTCTTGTATTGTCCGCGTTCGTAACGTAGAATGCTTATTTTGGAGTTGGGACTTCGTGTTGACGGCCTTGATTCGCACACACTAACTATACCGTACAAAGCAGCCCCGACTACAAATGTAAATTCATTAGGAGAAAATTTCTTACACTATCATCGAGCCGTGTTCAGGTAGCGTCATAGATTTTGTTGTAAACTCTGTTTGTGAACCGCTTCGTCGTATCAAAGTGATTGGCATTTTATGCTTACCTAAGCCTTTAGTTGCTCCTGAAAAGCAATGCCCAACTTCAGGCACAATGACATTGTCATAACAAGTTTCTTAAGCCAAGGGCTTATCTTAGATATATATTCCAGTTTCAGAACTCAAGAGTAGGCTCCTACAGTGATAGCATTACAGAAGATCAAAAATATTAAATTCGTCGGTAATGGTAATTGGAAGCGATGGTGCCCATAGACGAAGTGAAGCATGGCATTTCAAGTGACGTGAATGTTGGGATCCAACTGGTTTCTGGTGGAATTAAGATTGCAATCGATGTGAGTATACATATAGCATATATTTATTATGGTCAAACTATTTGCCTGGGGGTGCCAAGCTGATCGTGTTGTATGAAAATAGCGGGGTGGAACATTTACGGATTGTATTGGCTGGCATCCTGATCGGCCTCCAGTCGTTATCAAACTACTATCCGTAGATCCGCAGAATTATGAAGATGCACCTCGGGAGGCAATAAGACGAGTTTTGGAAGCTTACACGGGCAGAAAAATCTTACGCGAAGAGAAATTAGACACCAGCCTAATTGGTGAGCTCTTCTATTTCTTTCTTCTATTAAGAGATTACTAACCATGTTTTGTAATACTTAGAATCAGTCAGTAGCTTTATATACGTGTTCGGATGGTTTGAGGGATTACTAACTGCTCGACGCAGATTAGAATGGGAACAACAGTAGCTACAAATGCGTTACTGGAGCGGAAAGGTCAAAAATGCGCATTGGTGACGACAAAAGGATTTGCTGACTGCCTTATCATCGGCAATCAGAGCAGACCAAAAATTTTCGATATTGCTATCCATAAGCCTGAGGTTCTGTATCAAAAAGTGATCGAAATCGACGAACGCGTCACTCTCGAGGATTATACCGAGCATTCTGAGAAACTTAAGACTGTAGATGTCTCAACTGATGAAGATCTCACCGTCGGCCTTTCAGGAGAGGTCGTCAGAATTTTGAAACGTCCAAGGACGACAGAAGTTGAGGCTTCTCTATTGGAGCTGTATGCAGAGGGATTTCGAAGCATAGCGGTATGCTTAACACATTCGTACACGTTTCCGGAGCACGAGAAATTTGTAGGAGATATTGCACGTAAAATTGGATTTGAACATATTTCTCTTTCAAGCCAGTTGATGCCGATGATCAAGCTTGTTCCTCGTGCAACGTCGGCTACAGCTGACGCCTACCTGACCCCTGAGATCAAAAACTATATTTCTGGTTTCGAAAACGGGTTCGATGGTGGCCTAGGAAATGCATCCGCTCTGAAGGGTGAAGGCACGCGATGTGAGTTTATGCAGTCAGATGGTGGTCTTGTCGACGTGAATTCATTCTCTGGATTACGAGCGATTTTATCTGGGCCTGCTGGTGGTGTTGTAGGATACGCTCTCACGTCCTATGACCCCAAGACCAAGATTCCTGTGATCGGTTTTGACATGGGTGGCACTTCTACAGACGTGTCGCGATACGGGGAGGGCCATTATGAGCATGTATTTGAGACCACTACAGCTGGTGTCACTATCCAGAGCCCCCAGTTAGACATCAACACTGTGGCAGCTGGTGGCGGAAGTCAACTGTTCTGGAGGAATGGGTTATTCGTTGTTGGTCCGGAAAGTGCAGGTGCTCATCCTGGACCCGCATGCTATAGGTAAGCCAAGTTATGTCAAACAGAGAATGTCCTAACGTCAAGCGCAGGAAAGGTGGTCCATTAACTGTAACTGATGCTAACTTGCATCTTGGACGTTTGCTTCCAGAACTTTTTCCCACAATTTTTGGGCCTCAAGAGAATGAGTCTCTCGATTCCGAGGCGTCAGAAAGGCTCTTCACTGAACTTACAGAACAGATTAACTCGGAAATTGATGCCGCAAACAGCATGACTGTGGATGAGGTTGCATACGGCTTTATAAAGGTTGCGAATGAGGCTATGATTCGACCAATCCGCGCTCTCACTGAAGCTAAAGGTTATGATACGTCGACTCATAGACTTGCTACATTTGGAGGTGCAGGTGGTCAGCACGCAGTGGCTATTGCTGACGCCCTTGGTATTTCGCAAATATTGATTCATAAGTACTCATCAGTTCTATCCGCTTACGGCATGGCGCTGGCTGATGTAGTGCAGGAGGTACAGGAGCCTAGCTCATATATATTCACACGCGAGACTCAAAGCATGTTTGTTGAGCGATTTGTTGAGCTGAAGAAAAGGGCAAGTGCATCACTGCGTGAGCAAGGATTTAAAGATCAAAATTTGGAGTTCGAATTATACCTGAATATGCGTTATCAGGGTACAGAATCAGCCTTGATGATCATTAAGCCTGCAGATGGATGGGACTTTGAAAAGCCATTTGTTGATCATCATTTGCAAGAGTTTGGATTTATTCTCCCACATAGAGATATTATAGTTGATGACGTTCGGGTGCGCGGTATCGGCAAAAGTTATCAACTCGCAGAAAAAACAGTTGACGAGCAATTAAAGACTTTCAAAGTGATGCTAGTCAATGGAGCTAAACGGATCAGCACGAAGGAAGTTTATTTCGAGGGCGGTCGTAAACAAACCCCAATTTACAAGATCGAAGACTTGGACGTGGGTGAAAAGATTGTGGGTCCCGCGATTCTTGCAGATGATACTCAAACCATAGTTATTCCGCCAGGTGCTGCAGCTATTATTCTCGAGACACATATCTTGGTCAACATTGGCGATGAGGCAAGAAAGAAGACAGCAAATACTGAACAGATTGACCCTATAACACTTTCTATCTTCGGTCATCGCTTTATGGCGATTGCCGAGCAAATGGGGCGCGCGCTCCAGAAGACGAGTGTTTCCACAAATGTAAAGGAAAGGTTGGATTATTCATGCGCACTATTTGATGCTCAAGGTGGCTTAGTTGCTAATGCACCACACCTTCCTGTTCATCTCGGATCGATGTCTACTGCTGTACGGACCCAGGCAAATATTTGGAAAGGAAAATTAAAGAAAGGTGACGTCATTGTCTCTAACCACCCTCAGACTGGTGGGACTCATCTGCCTGGTATGCTCTTGTCCAATGTGCAACTAATATCTACTAACACTTAGATAGACATCACTGTCATGACCCCAGCATTCCACGGCGATAAAATTGTTTTTTACGTCGCATCCCGAGCCCATCACGCAGATATTGGGGGGATTCTTCCCGGATCGATGCCTCCTCACTCTCGAGAGCTATACCAAGAGGGTGCGGCCATTTTCAGCGAGAAATTGGTTTCTGAGGGTCATTTCGATGAGAAGCGCATTACCGAGCTACTGCTTCATGAGCCTGCTAAATATCCTGGTTGCTCTGGTACTCGCTGCTTGCCAGACAACATCAACGATTTAAAAGCACAGGTGGCGGCGAACCAAAAAGGTATTAACCTGATCGATAGCTTAATTGACGAATATGGTGAGCCTGTGGTCCAATTTTACATGCTAGCGATTCAGGACAACGCCGAGCTTTCGGTCAAAAATCTGTTGAAACAGGTTAGCAAGCGCTTTGCAGGTAAACTCCTGCGGGCCAGAGACTATATGGATGATGGATCACTTATTTGTCTGACAATTGACATCAATGGAGACGACGGCACTGCAGTCTTTGATTTTACAGGCACTGGCCCAGAAATGTACGGCAATATGAATGCGCCTGAGGCGGTCACATATAGCGCCATAATCTACTGCTTGCGATGTTTAATCACCGAAGATATTCCTCTCAATCAAGGTTGTTTGAAGCCGATTAAGGTAATCATCCCGAAGGACTCCTTTTTAAGTCCATCAGCTACAGCAGCAGTTGTCGGTGGAAATGTTTTAACCAGCCAGCGGGTCACTGACGTTATCTTCCATGCCTTTCAAGCTTGTGCTGCATCTCAAGGGGATTGTAACAATCTCACATTTGGCATCGGAGGTAGAATAGAAGGGAAAGACGAGCAAGTTCGTGGGTGGGGCTATTACGAAACTATTGCCGGCGGCAGCGGTGCAGGACCCAATTGGCACGGCACATCCGGTGTCCATACCCACATGACGAATACTCGTATCACTGACGCCGAGATATTCGAGAGGAGGTATCCAGTTTTACTCCGCGAGTTTTCAATTAGAAAAGGCTCTGGCGGTAATGGTCAATATCGGGGAGGTGATGGTGTAGTGAGAGACATTGAGTTCCGAGTTCCGGTTCAATGCTCAATTTTGTCTGAACGTCGTGTATATCACCCTTACGGCCTCGCAGGCGGGGAAGAAGCTCACTGTGGCCTCAATCTGTGGGTTCGCCTTATCGATGATGGAAATGGGGGCAAGAAGGAACGAATTATAAATTTGGGTGGGAAGAACACAGCCTCAATGCAGGCTGGGGAGAGAATAATTATTTGTACTCCTGGTGGCGGTGGATATGGTCCTGCACATCTAGATGCCGATATCAGTGGCCGGAAGATGGACCCTAGGGCGAACTGGCGTGGTCAGGGAAGCGTTGCAATGTATAATGCGATTCAGGAGTCTAACTAGATTGAACTACATAAGCGCTTTCGCCATCGAGTGGATAATGTCAACACTATCTTTTATACAGGGATCGTTTACGCAGATAAATAATTCAGGATTTGGCGGGACCATAAATGTATTCGACTCAGGTTGACGCGTGAGGAATTTAAAGAGATAATATTATATCGAAAATGCGACCCATCAAAAATGCCATCGGGCGTCGTACCCACCGTATCCGCCAGATGTCTCCAAACCAACCGTACCTCATGTGCTCAACGTCTAGAGACTTCATTACAATGCACACAATGCTAATAATAGAAAACAAAACGAGATTGAAAAAAATGATCTTCTCGGCAACGGGGAATTGAACCCCGGTCCCCCGCGAGCTGGTACCACTACCTGACAGGCGGAAATTCTAGCCACTAAACTATTGCCGACTTCTGATTTTTGGCACCCAAAACATCCTCTTATACCAAATGAAATATGTGTCAAAGCACAGCTCCCGTTATGGATGTATATGGACCAATATTGCAGAAATCACGCCTTAGTCATAACATCAAAACTGTATATATGACATATCTCGCCCACCACTTCTGAAGCAATGGTTACGCTTAACAAAGACGAGCCGACAGGTTATCCACAGCTCGTCAAAAAAAATTTTCCGAATGTCAGCAGGAAATTCGTTTAACGTCACCTTTTTAGTGAATTTATTTTTTCGCCGATCTTGTTGTTAAAGGCTTGCACTATATATGCAGTTTTGGGATATGATGCTCGATATTGATTGACATATAGCTACTTAGCAGTGTTGCATTGGTACCTTCTCTTTCGCAAGTCATAGTAACGGTTTTGAATATATGTATCATTTCCACCATTGGTTGTTGAATTCCAACAGAACCGAGTACTAGGAATTTCAATTCGTTGTGCTCGATACTTATCACAATCTCTGGCATGTTAGTCGTTGTGATTGGTAATCTCTTGTCTTCTAGCCTCTTTTCAGTCTTGAGATTCATGCGTATGCTTTGAACTGCCCGGTCGCTTGTTGTTTCAACAGCGGAGAAGCAATCTTCACTTGCTTCTTTATGTGCCATGGCTTGTCAGTCAGTCAGTACGCAGAGAGCTATAACACTACTTTTACATATTCTTTCCCGTTTAGCTGGGTTTGTTTTTACAGACTATGACTGGTCTTGCGATCAGTGTTACGCTGGGTTAAGACAGTGGGTGGTGAGATATTCCCTTCATGTATATACATGGTTTTATGTGCTGGTGGCAGGATGACATTGCCCTCAATACAACGAGTTATCATCTCATGTAGAACGGAAGTTCAAAATACGTTCATATTAATTGCTCCATATCTGTGAACCTAAAGACGTAGCCAGAATGGTGTCGATTTTTTCCCGTAGAGACCAGAGGTAATTTCTTGTAAATGCTGTAATTGAATTAAAGAGAGCAAGACTTTAATTAACATTCCAATGCGAATAATCAATGAATCCATGATGATAGGTTGACATCGCTTGCCATAGCTGGAAGTTAAAAAGACTGCGATCAGCCGCGCCGCTCTGAGACCATACTCAGTCTCCACCACATTCCATAACCTTGTCAGCCTCTACTCATATACGCAGCACAGGCTACCAACAGTTTCTAATTCCAAGAAACCTCTCATAGCTGGATACTAGGAAGTCTACTTTAATATCTCTAGAAGGGGTTACGTTCAGGTTGTCCCATCTTATAAGTCAGTTTCGTTTTTAGAGCCACACTAGCTAGTCGTCATGGCTGATCGATATTCATTCTCTCTTACGACATTCTCTCCAAGGTATGCAGAATTTATTAGTCTATGTAACAGATGATACGCGATGTGCGTGATGCTACCGTTCGATCTCGCATTGATTGACATTCTGAAGATGCTGATTATTACTGGGCTATAGTGGGAAGCTTGTTCAGATCGAATATGCATTTCAAGCAGTCAATCAGGGTGTTACTTCGTTAGGCATAAAGGGTATGAGTGTTTAAAACTCAATGATTTCAGTGTTTAGTGAACTAACCAAGCTCTCATGTAGCGTCGAATGGCGTGGTGCTCGCTACTGAAAAGAAGTCAACTTCCGATCTCATCGATGCGTCGTCGTTGTCGAAAATTTCCAATATCACGCCCGATATTGGAATGGTCTACAGTGGCATGGGCCCAGACTTTCGTGTTTTAGTCGACAAAGCCCGAAAGTCGTCTCATACGAATTATAAGCGTATTTACAACGAGTACCCGCCCACTCGCATTCTGGTACAGGACGTTGCTCGCACGATGCAAGAAGCCACACAGTCTGGCGGTGTCCGTCCGTATGGTGTTTCGCTTCTTGTAGGCGGGTACGATGTCGATAATGGGTTCTCCCTATACCAAGTCGATCCGTCAGGCACTTATTTTCCGTGGAAAGCGACTGCGATTGGCAAGGGCAGTACGTCCGCGAAGACGTTCCTTGAGAAGCGGTGGACCGAAGACCTTGAACTCGAAGATGCTATTCACATTGCACTGTTAACCCTGAAGGAGTCAGTGGAGGGTGAGATGAATGGAAATACGGTTGAGATCTGCGTTATTGGACCAGCGTCTGACCATTTACTGGGATTTGAAGGCGTGAAGGACGTCCCAGGACCTCGATTCCGGAAGTTGAGTCCACAAGAAATAGACGATCGATTGGATGCTCTTTAAAAGTCATTTATTTAAGGTAGATGATAGTTTGAGTGTTGTATTGTAAATCTTGCATGTAACTAGTTTTTGTTGATGGATATAGCTATGCCAAACTCCGCATTACATTGCAAAATGAACTCCGTGCCTAACATGCTCCCTCTCTATCCATGCGATTGATCAAAGAAGCATACACATAAAAATTAGCTATGTACAATATACCACTCTCTTCATGCACTTTGGCCCGAAGGTGCAGTGCTTCCACCGTGTCTCTTCTTATTCATCCTCTGCTCCGCTGCTCTGAGCATCAATTCACGAGGAGAAAGCCGACGAACTTCTTCAATTGTGGTTTCCCCTATATTGCCGTTGCCACCAACATCACCAGAGCCAAGGACAAATGAACCTCCTTCCCAACCGCCACTATCTTGACTCTCATCATCCTCATCCGGTGGAGTGTAAAACTCATCATTGGTCAACTTATGACCGCCGCCTCCAAATGGATCCAGTCCTACTACTTCTCTTTCAAGGGTCTTAGTCAACTCCCAAAACTGTCGGTCATGACCAGAGTGCACATTATGCGCCAATTCATGACATAACACTTTCCTCACACTCTTGAAATCTCTCCACCCATCATAGTCATCCATTCTCAGTCGTAATTCAATGACTTCACCTTTATTCCTATTAAGACCCATTAGTTTACTTTCGTGGGTTGTGTTTGATCCAGGGTCCAGTTCAGTAAGAACTGGAATCGACCATTTATATTTCTTCATCACAGCTTGGACACCTCTGTCCGTCCTTAGGCGTTCTAAGAATGCTAATGATTTTTCTGGATTCGGAAGAAACGGAAGCGGTATAAGCTTCTGAAACGTATACTGTAGAGTCTCCGGATCTGGTCGAGGTGGTTTATGGCCTGCGTGACCAAGTGCTGATATTCGCGGCTGTCGCGTTAATGACGGCTTTGGTGCCAAGATCTTGACAATGTCTGCCAGCGCCGGCTTTGTACCAATAAGCATGAGCTTTTTGGGTTTCGCTGATCCCACTGCGGAGGGTAAGATATCACCAAGTTGTCTCTCAGCGTCCTCCGCTCTAGCGAGACCATGCTTCGGTAGCATCAACTTCTGATATGACGGTGGCACGTCTGTCAGATCTTCCAGTTCCGATTGTAGTTCTCTAATTGTGGATGTACGCGGAAGCGTAATCTCATGATGGACGCCACTGTGCGACACGATGAGCTGTATCAGATCACTGGTTTCACCGTTATCGCCGTCTGTGAGATTTGACATCGCCAATTGTAGCATATAACGAGAATCAAACTTGACTAAAACTTCCAGTCCGTCTATAACAGGTAGACAAGAATGAGCTAACAGCCTTTAGCTTTACACTGTCATTCTGGTCTTATATGAGGTTGAGCAGATGACTATTTGTCAGCTGTGGTCGCGCTGATCAGTGGTGCGGCGCTCAGCACGTGCCACCACTATCTTCCATATAGTTCCCTCGCCTCTTATTGCTTAGGTGCGGCTTCGCCTGACACAGTGGTGGATAGTTTAGCGCATCCGCTTCCGGGGTGTTAGTATTCTGTGCCAGGATAATCATTTGATACATATATCGCTGGAGTTAGGTAGAGATCGACAGATTGGGAGTCTTTAGTTAGATAAAATTGCGGCATTTGATTCGTTACTTAGCTCTAGTGAAGTTTGCTGCGATGCAGCGTCGCATTCCGGTATGGCTTCACACTCCACTAGACTGACCGAAGAGTACAAATATACCGATGCGAAGAAAGAGAAGAGGATCCCTATAAACATTTCGTCATCGTCAGCTCTGGGACTCTCTAATGAACTTACCATTCTGCGTGAAAAGTTTGACCGTGAAAAAGCGGCAGTCGGCAAGACGAAGCATACTCCACTCTCGAATAATGGAACAATTCGCACTTTGAAAGGCCAGAATGCAAATAAAGGCGTGGAGGCTCGAAATGCACGAGATCTGGCACGGCATGCAGACGAGCAGATACAGAAGTCGGATAAGTATGTTACTACGGCACTGGAAAAGAAGGCGAGGCAATATGAAGCCATCAAAAAAGGCCGGACGGATGGTCTGAATCTCGCCGAGAGCGCATTGGACGTGGACTTTATGCCGCACGGGGTATCTGAATACGATAGTGAGGAACAAGATGACGACGAGTTGGTAGAATATACAGATGAGTTTGGTAGGAGTCGGATGGTCTCGAAATACTTGATGACCAAATTGCGCTCGGAGACAGATGCGAAGGCGCACACACCCCAAAACTTGATATATGGCGATGTGATCCAGTACAACGCATTTCGAGGTGACGAAGAGGCTATGCGTGCGATTCTAGAGAGAGACGATACCCAGGATTTGATTGTCCATTACGATGCTAGCAAGGAGATAAGGACTAAAGGTGTTGGGTTCTACAATTTTAGCAAAGACGAGAATGAGAGAAATCGGGAAATGGAAGGACTAAAAAATATGCGGGAGGAGACAAAGAGGATGCTTACAAAAAGCAGGGAGGTGCGAAAGGATTGGACTGAAAGAAGACAGGAACGTAAGCGACTAATAGCCAGAGCAAGGGCGGAGAAAGACGGCGAACAATGGCTACAGAACCTTGGAATTGACCAGTCCGGAGCAATTACTCAATGAGTATGATCTATATACGTACTACACTCCATAACTTGAAGTATTTGTAATATAAAATTGAGTTGTTATAATGTCTTTATGCTAATTTTCATGTTCACGCGTAACTGGGACATTGAAATTCGGCCCGGATCATGTACTGGCAGTGACGTAGCACGACACAACCTTCCGCATCATCCATACCTTTAGTGCGTCACGTACATTATTATTTCGATGGCCGATCGAGAATATATATTTATATTTAATTATGGACAGTACAACTATTGACCCACTAATCCGCAGCACGGATATAGTTGTCCGAACGATCAGCGGGAAGCCCGACCTAAAGGAAGAATGTTGTACGGCATCCGTTGCCGACGTTGAATCACTCATAGCCTCGCTGGCAGTCAACGTTAGCGATGCGCAAGCACAATGCTTGCTTGCAAACCAGATCGATACTAAATCTCCCGTGATCGCGCTGAAAGTGATTGCGAATGTGCTAGGCCTTTATTTGTTGTATCACTTGCACCGTCGTGAATCTGACAGTTCCCAGGAAAATCCTATTGCGGTCAAGGCGAGTCTAGCGACAAATCCTCAGAAAAATGGCAGCGGCAATGACTATGTGCACAAAACAGATATACAACCGGCTCTTGCTGAATATTCTAAGTTAGCAAAGTCCGATGTCGACAATTGTGTTTCTTTACCGTCGGACATCACCCAACGACTTCCGGCGGTACCGAAACTAGCGATAACTGAGTCTATTGCAATACCTGCCCAGGGCTCATCACAGTCTCTTCTCCGGGCTGATGGCACTTCGGACGAAAATAATCAGGGGGGTGTCCAGAATGGTTCGCCTAACGCTCCTGATAGTTCGTCAGGCTCAAGCCCTGATGCTGTGTTCACACCAGCCGGCTCGGTCGGCACTCAAACGTCAAGTTCAGTTGATAACGACAAAGAAGTGGAATCAAGGCTCCCGCACTATAAAGACCTAAGTGATATTATACCCGCTCAAAATATTGACGAACTTCTCATTCATAGCTCTCTTCCTGATAGTGAACTTTCGGAAGAAAGCGAAGACGACGCGCGATCAGATACCATTTCAATGGCATTGTCAATGGTGAGCGAGAAGAATGGTGATCCATGTGCTTCTGAGGAAACTAGCATTTCGAATCTGCATATTATTCGTCGCGTCAACTCACAAACAAGCAACTCAGTCCCTTCACTTATGAGCACACCTCAATCCAGCGTTGGAATTGATTTCACCTCAACCGAGACTCTGAGGGCACAACGACGTAGGATGTGCATAGAAGAGTTTATTAGCACAGAGCAATCGTATATTAGTGGATTACGCTTGTTGGTTAACGTAAGTACGGTTAGTTTCACACGTATTGACATGTGTTGATGGGATGGTGGCAGACATATTTGGCAACACTTGAATCTTGCGACAACAAATATCTAGATGTGTCGGCAGACATTCGCGACAGTGCAAATGCATTAATTGAATTTCACCAGGAGATCATTTCTTCGATATATGCTAGTTATCCGACGTTGTATGCGCCTAGTTCGGCATACGCTGAGTTTGCCATTCCGAATTTTGGTATCGTCCAAAAGGACCAGCCAGATGTATCTGCATTTGAAAAGGAAGTAGTTTCGGCATTCAATGGCCAAGAGTCTCCCAAATGGACCTGGACAAGACCAAATAGTTCTGTTTCCTCACCAATGGTGGCTGCCACAATTGCGCAGCTGATACAGAAGAAGGTATTTCCGCCCTTCGTGATACTTTAGAAGATCGAATCGAGTTTTTAATCAAGCAGGTATCCGATCTCGTAATATATGAGCAATACTGTCTGAATTACAACAACGTCATTCATATCCTCAAAGATTATCGTGAGTCCAAATCGAAGCTATTGCGCAATTGGAGCCGTGGATGTGAGAACGCTGTATTAGCAACGCAGTCAGAAGGCAGACGAGCCGATTTGTCGTTAGATGCCCTCGCCACAAATGTAATGCTTGCTGGTTCTACGTTGAGGTACTTCCAATTTGTCTAACATCCTCATAGCCGACGATTAGAATTATGAAATATCGGTTACTAATTCAAGAATTGTGTAAACACACGTCGCCTGAGGATAGCACGGAAGCGCATGAAACACTAGTATCAGCCCTAATGGCTGTGAAAGCAAGTCTCAAGCGCCTTAACAACGAATTCGGAGCTGAAAGGAGCCGCGCGACATCCTCTGAACTATGGAAACGTCTTGAGTTTGAGCAACCAGTAAGATACAAAAGGTAAAGTTGATCTTGCTCCTTCTAACTAGCCAAGCTTGCATTCGAAGCACAATATTTAGGTCGAGCATCATTATGTGGCGCACTGCATGTTGCTTGGATAGGCAAGGATAGAAGTTCTCGTTCCCATTATCTGGGCGCCTTTCTGTTCAAATCATATCTCGTTTTAGCCCACTGTCAAAAGAGCGATAAATATCCTGTGAAATTTCTTATTCCACTGTGCAGTTCCTTTTTACAATCGACAGATAACGGAGTAGGCATGCAAACCACATCGCAGCGATCCTGGAAACTTATGTTTGAATGTGATTTTGCTGTCTATGAAATTCTGTTGACGGCGTTATCAGAGGCCGAGAAAGCACCTTGGCAAGATCAGCTGCTTGCACTAATATGTGCGAACAACGGTGCGGAAAGTTATCTTTGGGATTTTGAAGCTTCTCGTCGTAGTGCTTGTGGCCACGGTCCAACTGCGCTTGTTCCTTCTACTGCGCGTCCATTGTTTATGGATAGTAGGGTCGGTAGTGCCCTATCTCCTGTACTGCGATCGCCTAGACGATTTTCTGGGTCATTGAGGCGTCAAGCTAGCATCGTTTATTCCAGAGAACCGATACAGATTCATGTGGATCATTTCTTGACCTCTGCGGATGAACTTTTGACGTCTGCCAGTTCCCCGGCATCTGCTTCTTCGATTACTTCCAAGACTTCGGAAATCAACGTTAGGATGCCATCAGTACCGCACACCTCTGCCAACTGCGAACTCACGCCTTCAGCAAGATCGCCAATTTTGAACCGGGCATTCAGACGTGCCACGTCGATGACAGATACGAGATGCAACCCAATACTGTCATCACTACGGCCAAACTCACCCAACTCGCCGTCAGTTTTTGCTGTAGAAAAAAAATATTTATGCAATGGACCTCACACGTTTATATTGAATATAAAAAGATCTGATAGGATATCGGCGGAGTCAGCGATTGGATTTATTTGGAGCGAAGAGTTGCCACATACTCCGCCCGTTGAAGAAATATCGGTGTCCTTGTCCAAGCTGTCACTCTCGTTAGGGACTAGGATTCTGGCGCGGAAATTCTCCGGTACCTTCAAAACTGGATTAAGTCGACGTGTATCTGGGAAGACTCTGCCAACTTATTCTGATACCATCATGTCTGACATGTCGTTCTCGGGCGAAAGCAAGAAGCCGCGTTTCGATTTACACGACGATGTGTTGAACGAGGACGAATTAGATCCATTTGCAATCGGAAATAAACACTGTGAAAAGAATCAAGAAGGAAGAATGATTGTCAAACAGCCAGCTGAATTGCTAGTGTATAAGAAGAGTAGACAATCTGTTTCTGGGTTCGGAGGGATGATTACAAGCAGGTGAGAAGGTTGAGTTGACCTCAAACCTGATTACCGACTTACTTCCGTCGATGTTTTAGTCCTAGCTGTGCAGGCGATAGAGACTCTGCTATCAAAGAGTTGTCTTTTTGTCTGACTTTGTATTACTTCTTATCATTAATTATTGTGATTGAAACCAGACCACTACTTTGAGATTATATAGCCCTAAACCCCGTGCAGTCGGGCCGCCGGCCCGGCCGAGGCCCTTGACAAAACTCAATTCGCTATCGCTACAGTTGTGGAGCAAGCTTCGTCATCAGCGATGCGAACTTTCTACTTCTGCCTTCGGTTTTTGCCTTCGAGAACACATAAAGAGCGTCAGGGATAGTGCCTCGCGTTAAAAATATAGTATCTCAAAGTATATAATGTCCGGCATTGCCATTCACAAGGTCACGACTGCGCATCCCGGTGATGTTTCGGCGCTCAAGGCACTTCCCGAATCCACAAAGCCGGAGGATTTACTAGCTGTTATCGGCAAGACCGAAGGCAATGGCTGTGTGAACGACTTCACTCGTATGCTATCTTCAACAGTATGGGATCCGCATCTTGAAGCTTCCGGCGGTATTTCCGTGTTCTCGGGTGGCACAGAGGGTGTTCTGTCCCCGCACGTATCGTTGGTCGTCAAGGAGGATGATTATCACAATGAGGACGGATCAAAGATGTACAGCGAAGGCCTTGTTGCCAAGGTTGGTGGTACTCGTGACTTTGAGCCATGGGAAATGGGAACCGCGATTCAAGCCAAAGTCACAGCTGACACTATCAAGAAGCTGATTGCGGAGGTGGAGGTCGAAGCCGACGACGTTCATATGGTGCTCGTTAAGTGCCCGTTGCTGACGACCGCGAAGGTTGTTGCGAGTGCGAAGGAATGCGTTACGACTGATACGTACAAGTCGATGGGATATTCCCGACTTGCGACAGCTGTTGGTATCGCGCTGGCATTGGGGGAGGTGACCGAGGATGGAATCGATGATGCGCTAGAGTCGTATGGACAGCGGGGATGGTCCTCTCGGGCGTCGTGCTCGTCTGGTGCCGAGCTTGAAAACTGTCATATTGTTGTCCTGGCATCATCGAAGAAGGCTAGCAACCCTTATCGCGCTGTCCACGGATATATGGCTGATGCAATCGATTTGAAGGTTCTGCTGGACCTTACCTCGAAGATCCCCCATGGCGCCGAGCGAGTGCAGATCTTCGTCAAGGCGGAGCCTTCTACTGATGGCGTTGTGAGAGGGAAAAGACATACTATGATGACGGACAGTGATATTCAAGGAACCCGGCATGCTAGAGCTGCTGTAGGCGGTTTGGTCGCTGGCGTTTGGGGCGAGACGGATGTGTACGTTAGTGGTGGTGCTGAGGGACAGGGACCTATGGGTGGCGGCAGCGTTTGTGTCGTTTACAAGGTTTAAGTGATGTATTTATGTAGATATGTTTTGGAAAGATGATTGTATATTGCATGATAGGACGCCATTAAAGAGAATAATGTTGGAATAGTACATTTACAGTAATTCTAATGGAGACGCTATTAGTGGATTACGCACAGAATCGTTGAAAAAGATCATTTACTATCAGTATAACACCGCCACAACGCGATTCCGAATTTCAAACGAGACGAACGCACACTGAGCTGCTAATAGAAAAAATTGCAAGGCCAGACTTACAATAAGACTATGATTGGCAATTATATATGCTAAGTAGCCGTGGCCGCAATACTAGATGCGACAATCAAAATCAATGCATCATAGAACGCATGAAATTTAATAGCACAATTATTTTGCGATTTTCTTTGAACCAACACTTGCAATGCTGCAGCTCTTACGTCCACGACGTTGAATATCAGACAAATTTATTCTTCAATGCGAACCGACATGCAAGCTGTATAGTTGCATCCTCAGAGCCATTAACGCCATGCATAATTGCAGGGTCATACCGCATACACGAAGAGATTTAACGAGAGAGCGGTGAAATCTAATATAATTGCATACCAGAAGACCACAAGGTAAATTATAACCGGTAAATAATATGCCGTGAAAGTACTATTACGTCCCACCTGTATCAAATTAAATTTGCTTTTTAAAGGAGCTATATTATATGATATATCCTGAAAGAGATTTCATTTTTACATATCCCATCTACCACTACATCGACAATACATCCAATATTTTACTCAAACATCACAAACTTACTCCTCCGCCTCCCGGAGAAGCGCCTCCCGCTTCTCGTTAACACGCTGCTGCCGTCTCTCACGAGCAGCACGGTTTCTGACACGACGAGCCTCGGCCTCGTCCTTCAACGCGCGTTCACGGGCCTTCTCAGCCTTAGCCTTGATAACGTGCTCGATAACCTGGCGCTTGTGCTTGAAAGTGTTACCCTTGGCGAGCTGGTAGAGTTCGTGGTACAGGTGCTTGTCGATCTTGCCGGCCGCGCGGTACTTAGCGAGGAGGCGGCGGAGAACACGCTGGCGGCGGAGCCAGACGACTTGGCTGGATGGTAGTCAGTATCTCGTTTCGATATCGCAGAATGGAATATGCATACCCGGGCATACGGGCATCCTTGGTACCCTTTCTCTTACCGAAACCAGTGTGTCGGCCGGCACGCTTGGCCTCATGAAGAGTGCGAGTGCGGGAGCGGGAGTGAACAGTGACAGGTTTCTTGATGATCAAACCATCGGAAATGAGCTTGCGGATTCCCTCACCTATGCAGGGTCAGTCATACCATCCAGACGTGTTGTTTCCACCCCATATCCCCGTAATTAAACAACGAGGCGAATAGTCAAAAGGTACGTACGGCTGTTTGCATTAGTGATCGACGTGGTCTCGTTGGGATCGAGCCAGATTTTTCTCTTGCCGACGCCGAGCACGCTGGCGGCGAGACGCTTCTGTGAGACTAAATTGGACCTGGCACATTGTATTAGCATTCTCGTTCCCGCACATAGCTATTCGTGTGGGATGAGGAAGACATGAGATCGGCGATGATGAGACATGATTGTTGCGCATTTACTCCACCCATCCACCAATCCAAACGCACAAATAATTGTTGCGAAGTATCGAGTCAAACCGTCCAATTTGAGCCTCGCTATTGGCTGAAATCACAACTTGTCCTGGGTTATGAGTGCGACTATAACCTCCTAGCTCAATGCCACACGAAGTGTCCACTACAGAACATGCCCAATCATCACATCACCATCACCAAAATCCCTAATCTCAAATCCCAGTAAACATAACACACAACACCTACATTTCTATTTATTTCGCGGAGGCGTTGCTGAATAAACGGAGCTGCCGAAGTTGCTGAGACCTGTCGTAACGAAGAAAAAGAAAGGCAAGTGAGCGTATCGCGGACGCGGACCTAACACACTGAGCACACACCGGCAAAAGTCCCACACAAACTCATTTTGGCGCAGTCACCGGCGGGATTATTTGTGGGTTAGGGCATATGTTTGAATCGCGGTATGATGTGGTTGCAATGTAGGGTTTTCGTCAGCAAATGGAGGGCCGTGACTGCTTTCCTAGTGGAGCGGGACTAGGGTTTACTGTTGAACAAAGTTAAGTTTCGAAGTCATTTAGACTAGGCCTCGTTAGGAAACAGGTAAACCATCGTGCAATGTTTGCAATGGCCCTATCCTCATCCTGATAATGCCTACAACAGTCATCAGTGACAATACATTGTATTATTATGCCACTAAATTATTAAGTCTATCTGCAACAGTACTAATATGGTCCAGCTACCATTCATCCCTCCATCGCAGTAAGCAATAACTTCTAATAACTTGCCTGAACCCGTCTACTCCCAGACTCGACTCACCTACTCCGTCCTCTGCAAACAACACGCTGTCAATGTCGTAACTCATCGTAGCATGCTCTGCAACCGCTTCATGCGGGGTCATGCATTGAAGCAAGAACAGATATCGTTTGGCGGTGTTAGATGCCGCTTCTTCTAGCAGAGGATTTGCTGTGGTGCTTGGCGGCGTCGATAGTCCAAAGAGAAGAGAGTGTGGGTCTGTTACTATAATTCTGAGATGTTCAAGGACGAGATTAATTATTCCTGTATCGTGAGTATGAAGGATGTGTATATGGACTCTGACGTGCTTACCTTTGCGGAGACCAGGAGACCGTGCTGCGGTAGATAATATTACTCTAGCGTATGCCGCCAACAATATATCAAGTCTGCCGTCGCCGGGATAATTGATTTCGTACCCTTCGCTCCTGTTAAAAACCTCACGACGAGAGAACACCGCAATGCCGTGAAGAAGAAAACGTAGTAAGCTTGTCAGGCATTCCTGGAACTGGATCCGCTCTTTAATTGCTCCTGTCCCCTCACACTCGCGGCCGTCCATTACGCAGACTGTACGAAACGAAACTTGTTCCAGGCAAAATATAATGAACCCGAGAACCTCAGAAACGTATTTCGGACTCAGCACTTTCTCTGGATCGTCATCAGACGGCGCAATATATAGTTTTAAAACGTGGATGTGTTCAATGACGTGTTCTGCGGACTTGTATCCATTTGTCAGTAATATTCTCGTCGATTCTCGGAGTAGATCTATATGTATCGCGAATCGTCAGCATACGGCAATGATAGCCAGTACATGAACAGACACTACCGGACGTGAAAACAGGCCCGTAGCATGCAAGAGAATTATCAGATTTGACAACATCAGTGCTTATATCGAGCTTAGTACTCAGCCCAATACTCTCTTCGTTATGTTCGGCAGTAGTCAACAATATTGCTGGTTGCGGCAGAATTGTAACCGAACTTGGCGATGCCAGCGACTCTTTCGGAACTGCAGATTCCGCTTGCACAGTTGTTTCCTTCTGCTCTTCGTCATCCCTCTTCCTTTTTTTGCCTACTCCGAGTTAACAAGCATCTCTATATATCTCGGACAGTAGTCGTCCATGACAAGCAACTCACTAATATCAGTCTTCAGCAAATCAATCTGCTCCCGTAAATCACGTACTTCGCGTATCGTGTCATCGTACCTCGTCTTCCAGAATTCAGTCGGATCGATACGCTCGAGCACACGTAATCTGTAATCTAAATATTCGAGCGTAAACAAACCCGCCTAACGTACTACTCTCCGACAGAAGGACAATGGTAGCCTGTCAAATATAAAGAATACAAACAAGAGAAATGCCAGATCTGAACATACCAAAAATATCGACGTCGGCTGGCTTTGCTCGGACAATAGCTATAGCCTAGACTCAGTCAAACCCGACTTAGAACTCACATGCGAAATCCAAGGAAGTAAGCCATACCAGCGCTAATTTGAAATTATCCGGTGGTTTCATGTATTCCTTCCCCTCAGAATCGTTTCGTGCTAGCCTGAAGTAGTTTACTTATGGCTATCAATATGTTGTGATACGAGTTTACAAACTTTGGACATATATGACCGCCCCGATTATCTAAGCCAGATGGGACGCGTCTTCAAAAAGTACGCGTTTTACCCTAACCTTATGACATTTGGTCCTCTGGATGAACAAACTAACGGGACCCGCCAAGCGAGGACACTTACGGTCAAATATAATTTCGCGGGTGATGTTAAGCCCCAGGTTATTCCAAGCAACCAAATATTTAAGCAATATCATTCATGTATTTACGATTTGTAACGGTCAATGTCAGATAGCAATTACATTCAGTGGAAATAATACGCTATTCGGTATGTTTCAATCATTTTATACATCTACATTGTCACCACCACTCCGTAAATTTCCAATTTCCCATAACTTCAAAGCACTACAAGGTGTTACATATGCCTCAACACAATATAGTATAAACCGAATAAAAAATGAACCATTATTATCAAGACCGAAACACTTAAACAGGATCCCATTCATATACATTAGACTTCAGAAAATAGTACAACACAAGCCCATTTTAATTGTATATCAATAAATGAAATAAAAACGAATATTCAAAAAGCAAGACATATCGAAGTTAAACAAAAACAAGAGAACGATTTAAACCAGATTAGACCCCATTAATGACACAAAAACACCCAATTTTTATCCTGTAAAGCTCACAGTCTCGTCAGCCGTACATGGGAATCCCATGAAAAGCACGACATTCTCCGCCTTCGACGTGATTCTCTACCCAGTTCTCGTTACAAGCAAACAACATCCCGCACGCAGCGCACCAGCCACGCATACCGGCACGCTGATCAGATCGCGTGCCGGCCGGGTAGACAAAGTGCCGGGATTTTAGATGGGTTTTATATGTATCCCGCCTTGAGAAGCCACCGCTAGAGTGGCATGGCGTCGATGATGTTGGGTCAAAGAAGGGGCACGTGTAGGCTTTGTTGATAGCGTGCTTCTTCAGGTGCCGGGTTAGGTAACCCTTGATCCTGAACTTTGACGAACAATGCGGGCACTGGAATGCTGGTGTGGAAGAAGGTTGGTGAGGAGATGACGAGGGCGAGTGCACCATAGCATGTTGCTTGCCTGGCGAAGACGACGGCGAGCTGTTTGAGGACACTGGTGACCCCGAGACCGAGGACCTGCGTGGCGAGCCCATTGACGAGCGCGGTGAGGAAGATACCGTGGAGGAGACGTCGGCCATATGCGGCACTGGAGCTTGCATGAGCGGCGTCTGGTTGTCGTCGAAGATGAACTGCGTGTGCGCATCAAGCGGATACGAGGGATTGTGTGCGTGGGGGACAAACTGCGGCTGGAACGAAGGCATGTCGTGAAACGTCATCATGTGCTCGGGTTGGAAATGCGGAACGAATTTAGTGTCGTCGTCCAAGCATTTGCGTTCGTGTTCATGTTTAACATTGCCCGCCGTGCTAGCGACCGCAATGTCAAGAGGAGCGTGGCCGTCAAAGAACTTGGTATCCGGGTGGAAGTCAACATGCTCAGAGAAGGGGCCAGTGAAGGTGTAATTATCCTCTCCAGGCGCGCTGCCAGGGGAGCTATCGTCGACGAGAGAAGGGGGAGACCAAGTTGTCGACTCAGCAGGCGAATACGTCGACGACGCGGCGGAAGTCGATGGCGACGACAGGTTCTGATGCACGGCACCAGGAACCAGGAGTTCAGACGACGCTTGCAAAGTCTGATCGGGACTCGGCACGACGAAACCAGTCGTGTCGTTAACGTCAAGCGCATACGACGGGACAGACGCGTAAACGGGACGGTTGTAGGGCGCAGCAATGGACTGGCGCTCGTTGCGACGACGCACAACCCGGGGAACAGAACCATCGTCAGCGAAGCTGGTGGAAGTGCGAGCAGGTCCAGACGTCGCGAGCTTATGGCGCATCTCGGAGATATAAAGCTCGAGCTCATCCAGCTTGTTCAGAAAATCGCCTTGGTCGACAGCGGCGGCCGGCGGCGCGGTCAAAACCTGCTGCTGCTCGAGAGGGACAAACTGAGGGACAAACTGCTGCTGAGGCTGGTACTGGGCCTGAGGAGCGAACTGAAGCATGTAAGAAGACGACGACTGCATCATTCCAGAGTCAGAGAGGTCGAAGCCAACAAGCTCGCCTCCAGCGTTATGAACTTGAAAAAGTGTTGCGGACGGATCAGTAGCGCAGGGAGTGGCAGACTGCCCGTTCGATGCGCTCGCGGAGCTGGTGCGGGCTGAAGTGGCAGCAGTCAAACGGACGTCAAGAATGATCTGAGGAAACAAGCTCGCAGTTTGTGCGGGTACGGGGGACACGGGGGACGCCGTAACAAAGGCATTGGTGGTGGAAGCCGCCGGTGCGACCTCGGCGACGGTGACAGCCGGAGCGAGTTCTGGTTTCGAATCAATTCGCTTAGGGGCAGCAAAAATCAACCCCAAGAAGGAGGACGCAAAGGACTTTGGTCTGGAGAAGAGAGACGCGAGTAGGGCACCGGTCGAAAGAGGCGAGACTGTCACGACGATTAGACCAGTTCAATCACATAATTCATTCGTTATAACATTCCATCGGACTGGAAAGATCGATTGAGGAGTACATACCAAGCGAGAAGACGCTGAAACGCGCGTAGGAGTGCACAACATCTGTCTTTTGAGAGGTTGAGTCGTTGATGGGAGTACCGAGTCCAGTGTTTGAATCGGAAGGACTGGTCGTGAAGACCGAGGCAACACGGGCCCACAGCGAGGACCAGTAGGTTGGCTGAGCAGCGGACATCGCAGAGGGAGCAGCTGCAGGACGAGCGTGCGGAGAGCAGCGAGTTGCTTGCGGTTGTGTGCTATGCTGGGGTGTCGAGGGGAAGATAAGAGAAGGACGGTCGAGAGTGGTGATGGGTGACTGGATGGTGATGGATGAAGCACCGACCTCGTCAGTCAGCTTTTGCAGGGTGCAAGAAACGAGCCTTGGCCCAGTCGGGGGGAACGGGCGGGTACCCCAGCATGAGGGTTAGGTCTATGTGAACGACCTACCGCCATGCTGGATTCGTCTGTCGTGGTGCGAAACATCCGCAGAATAGTTAGTAGTGGTGCACACTAACTCAACCCATCTGGAACCAGAACAATAAGAAAGGCCTGCCCCCCAGGGAGCTAGTGCGCACCGTTCGACGTCGGGCGTAAACTGTGGTGCGGTTACGGTGTATCGTCTGCAATTACATTGTGATTACGGCGCATATGAGAGGCAGTCAATCTGCAATTTGTCACGTGCGTTGCCGTGTGGTTGTGACCTGCAGCAGCGGTCGGCAAGTCCCGACCTGTGATTATTATTGAGCGCCAGTAAGAAATAACAGTATTGGATCCAGTAAGCAATAATATTATTGCATCAGACAGTGCTAACAAAATATAAAGCTTGTTACCAGCAAGACACACAAATTCAAATTTCAACACTCAATAATATTGTAGTTAGAACTCAACACAACGATGCCCGGAATAAGTCTTCATTACTGTGATCACTCCGAGGAAATCACCTAAATAATTTCTTGCTGTCAGGGACTCTACTAAGGCACATGCTAGGAAGGAGTAGCATACGCATACGCATACGCATCGAATACTTTTACATATTGCGTCTTTTATTTTGCGGCGACTGAGAGACTCCAAATAAGCGACGCAGCCTGCAGTGACCTTATAGAAGCCCGCAAGGCGGCGGCCTTAGCTAGTTACTGGAACTTCAGATCAAAATAAATTTCGATGACCCCGTATTCCCGGACCCTGGGGCATTGGCGAGTTTCGCATGCGTTAGCGAGACAACAGGCGAGTGTCGGGGGCGTCTAACTAACTGTTGTTCTTTATCACTCGCAATCTCTCCGCGATTAAACCTGGACCAACCGTCCCGTCCAGTCAACTTCTCGCCTCGCGCGGCTCTGATGTGCGGCGCCCACTTGTTCTGAAATCTTCGGGATCCGACATCGGCGCAGTTTCATCCCAAACTCCCGACAATAAGTCCAGCGCATGGCTTGAACCTGATTGAAAAGCTCATCTATTTAGATTGTATCAGGCCGCTAAGCGCTTGTTTGTGTGTACTGGGTTGATTTTTTTTTGTTCTGCAGCAAATGCGTTGGGTGGGAGTACGTTTGCTGTCATTACTACTGCTGGACATCGACTAGCTAGCAAGGGCAAAAAAATACAAGAATCGTTGTTGTAGAGAACAGACATCAAGACGCAACAAATATAGCTGCAACTTCATGACGCCCGCGCCAATGTGGCAGTTTATAGTGACAACGGCGTCCCGACCATGATTTCACAGTGCGATCATTGGTATTTGGATATTTCCACGCTAGACCCCTACATTACTTTCGATGCACCAATGGCCAGGTTCTGCGAGACGCGCAACAAGCCTCAATATGTCCGTGCAGAAATTGACCACTTCTACAAGATGCCTAGCGACGACTCCTTTGCGTACGCTTTTGTTGTCGCTTGGCACTCATAGCTTTGCAATGTTGTAGAATTCGCGCCAGTGATGACAGATGAGGAAATCTACACTGGGGATACAGCATGCGCATAGATTCCGCATCAACATGTACCGCAAAGGACAAAGCAAGAGGTTTTTGTGGTATGTGGCAACGAGCGTATAAAGATTCTTGGTAGGAATAGTGCGGTATGACTACTGACAAATAATCCAAAGTCAAGTCCATAAGAGTTAGGCATGAACAAGCCTCGGGATATTGCCTTTCTTATATTATGTCCTAGAAGGTAGTTATAGCATTGGCAACAAATTTTAGGGCGTGGAACGATATTCCACTGCCGATTGGATTGTCAGTGAGAAGTATTTTTCGATATTGACGAACTTTAAGGAGGGACACATGTCATGCAAAACGTATACTAACCTACACGAAGAGTAACGTCTAACACTAACAGCCGCAGGATTGCACGTCTGCACCTGCACGATCCCTGAACAGATGCCGTACACGGCAGTGTGCGCTACTTACTCATCCGTCCGAATGTCAGTGCTGAGACGACGGGCAGCTTCAGCAGATAGATATCTGGTCAACTTACAGCAGCTTATCATGTAGCGTGATACTTCGAGTGCGATCGTTATTAAAACCTGTAGCTATATATACCGAGCGAAAGCAGGGCTGTCTGCCGGAGTTGTTACCGAATCGAGAAGGACACTAATGGTAGACACACGGGACAAACTCGCGTAAGATGTTGCAAATTGGCGGGAGCTAGTCCGGATTCGGAAGTAGCGAGAGGGGCACGGACATACAGTGCCTCGTGCGGCTCCAACTTTGTTCTGAGACTCTTGTGCGGCATCTCGCGATAATAATGTATTAATATTATTGTCTCCCCTCGAAGAGCAACCCCATGGCTCGTCGCTATTGTCACAGCACTGCTATTGCACACATTTACGGGATAGATAGATAGAAGAATAGATAGATAGATAGATAGCAGTAATAGTATTGATTGCTTGATGAATTGCAGATTACTGCTGTCCACAGAGAGTGTAGAGCAAGAGAGTGTTAACGACATCGATACCGTAAACCTTAGATCGTGTCATAAAGTTTAGAATGAGTGCGTGGACAGGTGTGTCCTTCTAGCCGGCCTGACTCTTTTACCAGTCGGCCATCTATTCCACTCAATTTCCGCTTCTCCACGTCCTTCACTGCCAAAAAAATTCCGTCCTCTGGTTCTGTAGCTTGCGACTGCTGCGATTGCTACGCGGGCTAACGGCGAACTGCTTCGAGCAGACCGCATACTCCTGCTCTCACTTCACCCGGTCGCCAAGTCTGCTCTCCAGACTTCGCCTCGAATTTTCTTCGCTCCTCGCAGGTGCTGTGCAATCATTCAGTCTATCTCACGAAGCAAGCAACACCGATTTACAAGGCCGCCCTGCCCAATATACCAAACGAGTGCCGTCTACATGCAGCTCTGCTCCTCCGTGTTGCCCGTCGTCGCTCCAGGTTCAACCGCACCTGCCACAAGCACTCCACCTTATCTTCAAGATTCTGTCCCACTCGTCTTTGAGCCCCAGCTGGACTCAGCAGCTGCGGCACGTCACCATGCCCGGTGAGCGGGAGCTCTTCCCCGACAATTCACTGGCCTCTCCGCCGGCCGGGACTCGCAATCGAGGTCCAGCGCCAGCTCCGAGCAGCGAACAAGTCTCGGTCAGTCTACACGATATCCTCGCTCAGAGCTTGCACGGTCTCAATCTCGAGTCCACAAACCATGACCGGGATCAAATCACGAATGTCTCGTCCCTGACATCGACCGCACCCACGACCGTGTCCCAGCAGGCAGCAGTGCAGGTCCCGAGGATCAACACTGGCCGAGTGCCACCAAATCACCATCCGTCGCCACTATCCCCATCTGCCCTTCGCCAACCGCATCCGCATTCGAGGTCGCTGTTCACACCGCAATCGATACCACCGCCGAGTCACGAAGTCCAGTACTCTAGCACCGCCCCGATCGAAGCCGCGAGCCACTACCACCCGTCGCGACACCCTTCGAATTCCCCAATCTCGGCGTTCTCCGCAATGCATTATCCACCGCATTACTCTGCGCAGTATCCACAACGTTTTATGAGGATTTCCTCAATAACATCAATCTCGTCCGACAGCGGCTCGTCCGTGCGGTCGCCCATGTCGTCACCTTCAATATCGTCTGCTTCGTCTCCGTCCTTTGCATCCTCCTCATCCGCGGCATCGTGTGAGAGGGACCTGTTTCCGCAAGCAACACAGCTCGACCTGCGCATTCCGATGTTACCGGACCCGTCACCTTTGTCAGACCCATCGTTCTTTTTCTCCAATGAATACGGCGGCAAAGACAACACGGCCGATGATCAGCATCATGCCCGCCGATCAAAGCAACGAAAACACCATACGCACTCTCGAACACCGTCGGCAGCTACTACATCGTGTTCACCATCGCCGCGCGAAGACAATTTCCACCAGTACCTTCATAGATCAAGATCTTGCACCGCCAGTCCCCGCTCGCGGCACGCATCCCCGCGCCCTCAGCACGAACAACGCCAAAGGATAGAACAAGTCGGGATTCCGGCCTCAGCTGCCACGCCGGCTGGCTTGATGAGCTCCGTAGGCAGCCCTACTGACACATCAGTGGCTGTGCGCGTACAATTTCGCGAAGAAATGCTATGCGGCGATGGCGGGTGTATTGACGATGACGATGATGACGACGACTACAACGACCACGAGGTGCTAGACGAGCGGCCCAATCCTGCTCATCGCGAATCAGAGTCTTCCGTCACGTCGATCCGGGAATCAGAATACGACGCAGATGAAGACGATGTCTCCGACGTACCGGACGAAGGCGTGTTTGTGCGTGGCCGGACTCCGTCCACGTGGTACGAACAACCAAGTGAAGCAGGTCCGGCCGTTGGATGATCCTGGAATAAGCGGCGTTCACAGAAAACTATTCCCTGACATGAACTGACTAGCTTGCACCACGCTGTACACAACTTCCACGATTATTTTCGCACTTATTGGTGTTTGGGGTGCACACGATTTATAGAAAATTGGGGCTACGCATGCATGGATTCAATAATCCGGCATTTTAGTTATTGTAAATTCTTGCATCTTTAATCTCTGTTACCTTCCTGTGGTAAACGTGGGGTATTAAGGTGTGACGGACAACTCATTGGGTTCATTTGTGTATATTTCTATTGTTTATATTGGCTTTGGTTTACCGTATTAATTGCAGGTCGGAATTTTTGTTTATTCGTTACTTGTTACTTGCAAGTTTTAAACAGTTGGAATTTGGATATGTCATTTGACATAGTTAATATGTGGTCCTCATGGGGGTCGGCCGTCGATATTGGTCGCTATAACTCTCTTGACCCACAGATAATTCTAAAATCGCAAACTAAGCACATGAGGCACCAACAAGTAACTATAGATTAACAACCCTCGTGGACATAACATTCACACGTGGACTCCACGCGTTTGTAACAACCTAAAAATAACTTCGCGATGGTACAAAGAACTTTCACTCCGGCACGAGAATCCCCGAGAACTACCAAGTAGACGAATTACCAGAAAATAAGTCAAGTCAATACGTCTACCTTGATCTTTCAGAGCTCATCCAAAACGCAACAGACCGCCTTGCATTCAATCTGTCTGCCCATCCCCCGCGCAAATATGGGTGCGGCGGTCATCGGTCATGTCAAAACCTATTAAAGTTTAATCACAACTCCACGCACAAAGTACCTTATCACAAGAAAATTGAGATTAATAATGTAAATGTAAGAGCAAATTATTGCCACAAAAAAAAGGTCAAAATAAGAAGTTTGCATGATGTGAAGCAACCTCGTCGTGATGCATAACTCTACAAGGCGCTCACGCATTATCGTCTGTGCAACTATCATAGTGGCAATCTACACAAGATGGACCAGCCAGAGAATAAATTTCACATACAACTTCAAAGCAGGCCTTAGAAACCGCCACCAAAGTCGCCGCCACCAAAGTCACCACCGCCGTAGTCGCCTGGCCCCTGATCCACGACAACGACATCGGGAGTCATGGCGTCGGCAAGTAACATGCCTCCTAATAAACCACCGGCCGCACCGAGCGCCATTCCGGTTCCCGCACCCATTCCCGACCGGTGCGGTTGCTGTTGCTGTTGCTGTTGCTGTACGTACGCGGGTTGTTGCTGTTGTGGATAGTATCCTTGTTGCGGATAGTAGGGTTGCTGTGGATAGTATCCCTGCTGCGGATATGGCTGCGGATATGGCTGTCCGTACCCTCCACCGCCGTAGCCGCTGTAGCCGCCGTGGTCGCCTGTCGGTCCTCGATTTTGATGGGGGATTTGTTGATGCTGTCTCTGCTCTTGAGTAGCCGAATATGCTGGTGGCTGGTCTGCACCCATCGGCGTTTCCCACTGCGATTTTCCAGTTGCCAAGTTAACATAGTAATACCTAACTATCCATCAGCCGTCATTCCAAGAGTCGTACACGTATGTCACACGAAATTAGCGACGGAGTTGGATTGCTTACGTGTTGTAGTTTGTGTCGTATTTTGCAAGCCAGCCTGCAATCGAAAGATCAGTCAGCAGGAAATCGCCAACAGCTGAGAGTTGATAGCGAATACATACCGTCGGGCACAGGCGGTGCGGTACTTGGGGGCGGACCGGGAGGTGGACCTCTGGAACTCATGCTGATAGACTATGGGGAGGAATATAGAAGATAAGAAGCGGGTGTTCGAATGGTAATAATCGTGCAGGTGGATGCGGTGGCGTTTGTATATACGGCGTCGCCTTGGAGTGGTGCGCTTTGCCCAGCATCACGTTGTCCAACCTTCACTGCGCCCCCGCTCAGTATAAGGATCGCGAACAGAGCAAGGCTCCGCATGTGAGCACCACGATAGCATTAAACATATTTGGTCCTCTTACAAACAGTTTGGTCTTGAGTCCATAGGGATCAGATACACCAGATATCTCGTCGACATGTCAAATGTTTACATATACACTTAGTGTCATACAGCCAATTTTCGGAATATCAGTGATAATTTGGCGCGAAGTCTTGGCTGGGTGTTTCGGCATGGGCACCAATAATGGCACGGCACATCCACCTTAAACGCGTCTTGTCCAGCATTCTACAATATCGCTACAATATTAATGTGACCAACACCGCTGCCCGCTCTGTGAGCTCATACGAGTCGTCTTGTTTACTGTTGTACTGCCGGAATCTATGATACCAATAAGACAAGATCATGGCGGACGAGTCAACGTAGTCCGTAGGCTTCAGTTCTAGTCGATACCTTTATTTGCGAAGTTCAGGAGTCTCGACATCTTGTGGTCCATAGTAGCCTTACCGAATCGATATGCCGCCGCATCTCATGATCTCAATCTGCAAATTCAATGCCAACAATTATTAGTATTAACGCGGCTGGAGATGTCGCCCGCAGCGTGGTCAAGTAACCCGCGATATTATTGCTATGATAGCTACTGTAACAGAATATCTGTAAAATACTATAACTATTTGTTTGACGATTGACACTCTAGTATAAGTACACTAATCAATGACCTCATGAAGAAGATGAATGTTCGTGCACGTCCCGGCGGACACAAATTCCGAGACAGCCGCCCGCTGTAACCATATTCGTCATTTGGCAACTCACTTACAACCACAAATGCCTCAGCATTTTGCGTAATGTTAGCCGTGGGAGGCGCAGGCGCAACACGCACGCAGCGCTCTGTGCATCGTCAACTCGGCCCATACTTGCTCAATCAGCACCTCTTCCAACTCCATTACTCGACATAGTTCAACTCTAGCATACTACCTCCTTCCTACGACTCGCTTCTATAATTCATCCGTAAGAAGTGGGCTTATAGCTGCGGAGCCGCGGGACTCGTTACTGCGCAATAAATTCGCACGCTCGAAATAGCAACAAGGCGTACGACGACAGATAGTTCCTTACCATGCCATTGATCCACCGTCACCATGCTGACGACGACGCGGATAGTTTGGAAGAGACGCAACCGGGCACGACAGAGAAGAAGCCAAAATCGCGGCGGCCGCCGAGTATGTTTGTTTTTATTTGACCTGGTTTCTATAAGCCGGGGAATTTCCGTACGGGATACTGATGCGCATTCGATAGACACCGCGTTTAGACAGCAGAGATTAAAGGCATGGCAGTAAGTGTTCTTCATATATTACCGGGCTGTGCTATTTTCATGAACTGGTGACTGATAATCCGACTAGGCCGATCCTGACACCAAAAACCGTCCTGCCAATTTTCTTTGCCGTCGGCCTCATTTTCGCCCCAATTGGCGCTCTGCTACTATGGGCCAGCTATAGAGTGCAAGAATTAAATATAGACTACACCCACTGCAGTGAAGCCGGGACCGCATTTGAAACTATCCCACAACAGTACGTGAGCGGACACTTCCGTAACTCACACTCGGAACCCGCGGCCCAGTGGAGAAGCTACAATGATTCGAGCGCGCCGGCTGGCCAGCAAACGTATTGCAGTCTCCGATTCGCGATCGAGTCCGAAATGTCCCCACCAATCTTGGTGTACTACCGACTCACGAATTTTTATCAAAACCACAGACGATATGTGCAGTCTATTGACGAGCAACAGATTGAAGGCCAGGCAAGGAGCGCCGCGGCTTTGACGAGCGCTGCACTATGTAAGCCGTTAATTGTGAATGATGAGGGCAAGCCCTATTATCCATGCGGCTTGATTGCGAACTCGTATTTCAATGATACTTTCGGGAATCCGATCTTCAAGGGTAATATCGACATTACGTCGCCTTCTAGCGAGAATGAGACGTATGTGATGACGGACAAGGGAATTGCGTGGTCGAGTGACAAGAAGCGATTTAAGAAGACGGAGTATAAGGCATCTGATGTCGTTCCACCCCCGAACTGGATATTATTATTTCCCGACGGGTATACCGACGAGAACCTGCCCGATATTTCCGAGTGGGAGTCGCTCCAGAATTGGATCAGAACAGCGGGCCTGCCGACATTCAGCAAACTCGCTTTACGAAATGACACTGAGAAATTGCAGGTCGGCATTTACGAGATGGACATCGGCATGCGTTTCCCGACCACTGTGTATGGCGGCACCAAGACCCTCGTCATATCCACGCGCTCCGTCGTTGGCGGCAGGAATCCGTTCTTGGGTATAGCGTATCTCGTTGTCGGCGGATTATGCGTCGTCCTCGGATTGTTGTTCACCCTCCGGCATCTCATCAAGCCCCGAAAATTGGGCGATCATACTTACTTGTCGTGGAACAACGAGAACGGAAACTAAAAGGAATTGGCCGCGGTCTCTGCTATCGAAGCTCATCTTTGTTTATTCTATTTTGTAATATCGTGATGATTCATCAATTGGCTCGTGATTGTGTTTGGCTTGTATTACTGTTTCTTTCGCCCATTCTCTCCGGTCGTTTTACAGTACTACTGCACATTCAATTACATTGTGACGATTTTTTTTGTGCCTTAGCGTTATTTGTTTGACATTTTTTCTTTGTCTGTTTTATGTCGTCTTCAGAGGTCGTATATATTAGATGGGAAAAAGCGATTGGAATATGGTCTTATCCGATGCATTTGAACGTGTAACTGAGGACATCGCGACTTGGGGGCATGTTATTGATTGAGTGTATTGGGTAGTATGCTCGATTCCGATATTCGAAATAGTAATAGAATAGATGTACCAATAACTGACGTAAGGCTGATATGGTAGGGGTACGATACGATCTATTCGTAAGTACTGCGCTCAGTCACATTATTCGAATAGAATATCCCCTGTATCTGTCTGTCTGTATCTTGGACCGGCGACGCCTAATTTTTGTACGATTTTCCAAAAGTACTCCTTTTTTTTGTCATGAATTCGTGGAAATCGAAGATGGCCGAAAAAAAATTTAGATGGCTGCAGCAGTTTCATTAAATGACCTCCTGTAACGTACGCTATAGATAGATGCACTAGATTGTGGAACATCCCGTGTTTGTTATAGTCGTGTAATCTGAGTTCATACTATACCGATCATATAAGAGGCGTTACCGAATAATATTTCTCTAATAGATACACACAACAACAAAAGCCACAAATCTAAAAGTACAAAAGGTCACACTGATCAGTGACCGGGTCTATGAACCCATTCGGTTCTGCCGTCTAGCAGTCAATCTCTTGAAAAAATCGGATCCACGCGTATTGCTATCGTCATCATCATCATCGTCATCGTCTTCGCTATCGCTGCTAGAATTCTGTCCAGTCGCAAGAATAGCCGCACCATCGTCCTCGTCATCATCATCATCATCATCATCGTCATCCTCTTCTCCTTCTTCATCCCGAACAATAAACCCATCCAAGTCACCTTCCTCCTCTGCCTCCCTTCTTTTTCTCTCCTCCCGCGCCCGCCGCCGCATATTGTCCCTCCTCTGCCGTTCTTCAGCAGGATTCATCAAGGCAGCAGCTGTGTGATGCTGCCGGTGTTCATTCGACGTCAACAGCCGCTCAATATCTGCCAGCCGCGCCTCCTTACTTTTCGTAGCCTTCCGCCCATCGTTCAACGCACGCTCGACCAGCTCAACCTTCTCGTCCTGAATCGCAATAACTCGCTGCTCAATGCTGTTCTGCATCACAAGCCGAAACACATTAACCGGTCGTGTCTGCCCTAACCGGTAACACCGATCAACAGCCTGTCGCTCCTGCGCAACGTTCCACCACAAATCACTAATGATGATCTGACTCGCGGCAGTCAAGTTCAAGCCGGTGGACGAGACCGCCAGGGAGGCTAGCATGACTGTGATGCGTTTGTCTTTGCTGAGTGCCAGGATCGCGTTGTCGCGCTCAGGAACTGTCATTTGGCCATCGATACGTGTGAAACCGATACCGGCTTCGACAAGGCGTACTTGAATTATATCCAGGAACGAAGTCCATTGTGAGAATACGATTGTCTTGACCGGAGTGTCGTCCTTAGGCGCTGAATCGTTTTGCTCCTTGGTCTCTGCAATATCGTTAGTCGTAAGTTTAGAACAAACAAAGTTTGTGCAAGAAGAAACATACTTTTTAGAATCCTCAAGATTGCCTCTAGTTTGCTACTGCTGCCCTCAGCAATGACTGTATCATTCGACTTGCTCTCGCCCATAGGCGAGACTAGCCAGTGCTTAGGATCGCCCAGCTCTGCTCGACACATCGGGCACGGCTGACCAGCTTTGATAACATCCTCAATGCAATCCTTTCCAAAGATATGTTTGCAGAGAGTAATTCTCGGGTCATGAAGAGTCTCGAAACAAATCGGGCATTCTTCCTCGTTATCGATCGCAGCCTGTAATAGAAGTTGCAATGCCATGATACTGTCGTGTGTGGCCTCCACCACTTGCTTGTCTGCTATATCAGCGACACCGCGTATTCGCTCACCGCAGAGACCTTTGTGGTTGCAAATCTGACGGAGACGGAGAAGGGCTTCGAGCAGGTAGATGTACTTAGTTCGGCCATCGCCTTCACCGGCATCACGATATTTTTCCATAACGCCGCGTGCCTCGCGTTCCATCGCATCGTAGACTTGTCGCTCGGCTCTTGTCCATTCGATTGTATGCATGTATTCGTTTAGTGGTGGGAGATTCAAGTTAACGATTGAATGCATGGACTTGAGACGGCGGAGGCAGAGCGTCATCATGAGCGCCTGTAACCGCGTCTCGGACTCGCCGTCCTTGAGATTAAAGCCACGAGTAATGACTTTCTCAAAAACAGCACGATCCGTGAGACCGCCCGATATCTTAAAAAATCTGACAAGCGAGAACAAATCCTGCAAGGAGTTCATAATCGGTGTACCGGTGAGTGCCCATCGAGAGTACGCGTCGAGACGGAGAACACCTAGCGCGACTTTTGTCGTGGGGTTCCGGATGATGTGCGCCTCGTCCAGAATAACGCGGCGCCAGCTTTGCTCGAATATGCGCATATTCCTGGGTGTTCGTCTGACCGGTCTAAGGTTCTCGGGATCCTCCATGGCTTCAATCTCTTTATACTCTGACGTGACACTGCCATAGGAGGTAATAACGACATCGTAATCTGTAAACCTGACACTGGGGAACTTTTTGTTACCGTGCCATACTAACACTCTCAAGGGACTGTCCGGGTCCACATGGGCAAGAATCTGTCCAGACCAGTTCGACATCAATCCAACCGGCGCGAGAATCAACGTCGGCATGCCCGCGTACTTTTGCGGAGTGGTGTCAGTCTTAATAAGTCCCTTTCGCACCGCGATCTCCGGATCATGGCAGATAAGCGAGATAAGCTGAATCGTTTTGCCGAGACCCATATCATCCGCCAGACACCCACCGCTGAACAGTTGCGGCGATTCAGTATGGAAATTCGTCATTCGGTTCCAAAACCTATTGCCCTGGACCCACGTCCAGAATTGTGTCGGTGTCTTTTTAGATAAATTTGGATGTTCGTGCTGTAGTAGCCATCCGAGTCCTTGTAACTGATAATCAAGCATCTTCGTCGCGACACGTGTTGGCTGCGACGCCTTGGGAAGGCTTTTCAGCGTTTCCTCAGTGTGACCGTACCGTGCGTTAGAAAAACCACGCGCGTTGGCTTCGCCCACTTGACCGATCAGTTCCATAGGAAGTCCGTATGGGTTATCGACGTCGACGGGACCATGGATGGCAGCCAAGGGTTCGTTGGCGTAGAATGGGGGTTGTCCGTTGAGTCCACTAAGTCCAGATATGCCCGGACCAGGAACTTGACTGGGAAGGTTAGAACTGGTCCCAATTGGACCTCGCTCGGCGAAACCGAGGTTCTGTCGAATAGTTGCAACTTCACGGGACTATCGCAATTAATACCTCACTATTCACATCTCAAGAATATAAATGCCTACCTCAAATCTGATTCTATCATTCGTGAACTCCACAGTGAGAGGAATTACAATATCTCTTTTCGTGTAGACTTCCAAATCAAGCGCAACATCGAACCCCCCCGGATATCCAACGACTCTTCCTTTGAGCTGAATGACCCCGCGGTCAGCGTATTTCGCGAGCTTACCAGCAATGTCGCGTGGAATATGTCCAACTTGCCGACCGTCAACGTTATCAACGCGGAACGCGTTCTTGTCGTACTGATTATATTTATCGCGACCTACATTGACCTATCACACCGTTAGCACTGCAAGTTGCCCCACATCCACGAAAAGACAATATTCACCATATCCCCGCTCAGAATAGCACCGTTATAGTATTGCAACCCCACGATCTTTGTGTCCAGAACGCCCAGTAACGCGTCATATCCACGCGCACCAGTCCCCGCATTCCAAGCATGCTTCAACGGATCATTAAGCTTCAATATATCACTAAATGGAAACTTCCGCTGCTGCGGTTCCCGTTTCGGGACAGACGAGGTGAGCAGTTGTTTCTTCCGCACAGGTGATATCGCGATTAACTGAGTATCCGCGTCCTCGTCGTCGCTCAACAAACTGATCAACTCCGGAGGATCGTCTTCAATAACAATCAACGGCGAAGCTTTCGACCGCTTCGAATTAAACACAGACGTGTCAATTGGCAACGGCCGTTTCCCGCTCAACCCAGTTCCACTGTCATCGGCAGCAACAACAGGTGTAGCAGATTGTCCCGGCACGCGCGCCACACGTGGACCCGGTGTGCTGGCCATCCCCAATGGCGTCGATGGCGACGATACACTTTGCGAGGTGTTCGACGCGGTTGATGTCGGGGATGAGGTGCCAGTCATGGTGTGTTTTGTGTTAAGTTGTTTGGCAAGTGGCGGCGCGTTCCTAGAGTATCTCATAAGGATCTTGATGAGCCCTAACCCACAACATCCACAACTGCAAACGGCCCTAACCCTGGATTAATTTGGCGGCAAACCAAACACAAAACATTCCGCGGTTGTCCACTGGGATTAGGGTTTTAGAAACCGGGGAAATCAATGTTTGAGGTTACAAGTCGATTTTCCGCAGCTTGTTGCTCAATCCACATGATGCGATGGCTGTGGACTAATATCGCGAAGTCGATCTTATCTTATGCGTCTTATAAGCATTCGCTTCAACTGTTCAATGGTATCACATGTGACATTGTGGATTACCTACAGTCAGTGTTGCTAGTAAATGCAATGGTCCAGCGTGAGTCTAACAGCAGACATGAATTTCAAATAGTGCACGCCTTGCTATACATTACGCGAAACGAACGATAGAAATACAAAACCAACCGATCAAGCAAACTTATCTCAAACTAACAGTAAACTCCATCATGTCCCGTTTTCAACATTACATGATACCCTCCATAGTCATAATCCTCTTCTCCTCATCCATCAACCATTCCTCTCGTCTCCCCAAATCAAACAACGTCAAGGTACCCAAAGCCGCCTCGGCCGCAGACCGTTGCTCTCGGTTCCACACGTCTACTCTCTTATTCTTCGCAAGTCCTACCCAATTGTCGTACGCGACTTTGGCTTTAGACGCCCAGTCGAGATATCGATCGTCATCAATATGCATGGACGGGTCCAAAATCAGGTACAACTGATTATACGTCTCCTGGGTAGGCGGATCATGCGGCCACTGCGAGGGCGGCAAAAAGTAGAGGACCATGTACGGAAACGACGGATGGGGCGGCAACGCAGGCAGACCTAGTCTGTTAAGGAAATTCCCCTTGGCCTCTTCCTTTCCGCGCGCAGTGCGCTCTTTGTCTTTCCGACGCAGCTTAGCACGCTCCTTGACTTCATCGCGCGCATTATATTCCTTTGCACGTCGCGCACGTCGGGCTTTAATCTCAACGATATCGCCTCGTCGCTTGACATCGCCTCGAAGCTGATCGACTTGTTCTGCCGGGTGCAACCTCGTTCCGCGCTTAAGATCGAGATGGCGACCAAGAGAGCCCGGGTGCGAGAACGTCTTATGGCAGAAAATGCACGTTTTCTTGGGATCGATCTCGTCCTGCGTGCCAGCGTTAAGCCCGATGGCAGGGTCGATCGCTGCGGCGGCAGCAACGGCCGCCGACATGTTCATATGGTGCGGATGGTGATGGTGGTGCATGCCTGCAGTCGGGTCCTGAGGACCACCAATGCCTGCGAGGTTCGCAGCGAGGGCAGAGTCGACGTCCATAGTTTAACTGCGTCATGTCAGATACCGCGTGCGCGAACAAAGTAGCAGGACGGTCGTGATGGGGATGTCCCAGATGGACAACTTACAATCCAAAGCAATCGTCACAACAATCACGCTCTCAAAACGCGTAAACAGAGAATAGGCAAGGAAAACGTCAAGACAGTTAGGATCCTATGTGTCCGAAGAAAAATAAGGCTCTAATGATAGTTGGCGCGGATGTGGTATTGTGTTTGGCACCGTCGGGGCGAAAATGGCTTAAATGGCAAAACTTGTCAAGAGGCGCGAGGGGGGCCTGCCGGTATTTATGGTGAATCACAGTACGACGTGATGGTGGCGCAACTGACGCAGAAACTTTGCAGTTGATGCGTTATCCGTGCGTCGGGAACACGCAGTTTGGGCATTTTCTGAAATGCCGCCCTCCTAGCTCTGATTGGCGCTGGTTTCGCCGCGTCGACGCAAGCATGGTTGTGGCGCAAATCTCTCAAAATGTGCTCCGTAAAGCTAAACTCCTTTTGGAAATCCGCCTTGTGTCCATATCGCCTCGTGGCCTACGCTTCGCGGAAAAAGTCCGAGGCTTTTCGTCGTATTCGGGTGTTATACGGAATGCCACGATATTTCACGCTTTTTTTGCGCCGTTCGACGCTGAGACCTTAGGCTGCGGTCGTGTGACTTATGTGCGTCTTCCTGCCCCACGATCACTGTAACAGGTTCGGAGGAGTGAGTCGGATCGCGACTCCATCGACTCACTCTGTACTAGTATCACCACATTTGCACCTCTATTCCCCCCTTGGCGGCCATCATCTTCTACATAATCAACAGTCGTCTTTAGATCACAACTCATAGTTTGGCGTAGCAAACGTCTGACCCGGACGAATTTAGCGCGTGTACAAGGAAACGCCAAGTTCGTCTATTTTAGACGAGACTGGGGGCGGAATTTATCGCGCGGACCAACATTAGTGCGTGGTTCCAACTGAGCTAGACCTCCTGCAGGCTTGACAGCTGACAGGTCTTGACCCGGCAAACTCATGTTTAGAATTTGATAAGGGATTCGTAACTAAATAGTGCTATGTTTCACTACGTAGAAAATATCCTTTAGTTCTATATTTATTTATCTCTCTGGTTTAGTTATGTATATTTATTTATATCCCTTCTGTGATGATGGTGATCAGAGTGCGATATTTTTGTTCGCTCTGGCTCTCCCGGGTCCATGCGGGATTTTAACTGTCGACCCCACTACAAACTGTTACCGAATTCCACAAGGCATCGATCTCCACGCAATCCGTATTATATCCCAATAATCATAATCAACCGAATCGAAAAAAACTCCAAAAGTCCCAATTTTCATTACGTACGGTACGAATTATTCCAAATGTAGAATACGCAGGATATTATACCGGTGCATAAGATACCGATTCCACTTCCCCACAATCCAAAAGGCCAGCGTTAGAAAGCTGACCCCAAGCTGTACGGCTCCTATAATAGTAAAGCATCGTTTGATACCTGACTCAAGCAGCCACGGGTACGCTTTGTCTGTCAAGGCGAAACTGAATAGGTTCTTGAAAAGCAGCATGCTGACGAATGCTTCAATCTGAATATCGCGGTACGCGTCGGTGATGTACGAAGCTGATGCGACCGCGCCGAGGATCATGCCGCATGTTTCGAGGCCGAAGAAGAAAGGCGGGAGGTATCGAGAGTATTTGTACAGGTCTGATGAGATGTAGCCGAAGCCCCAAATGCCGATGCAGCCACAGATCATTTGTGGGATGACAAGCACGATGCGGAATTCCGGCTCGTAGATGTTGTTGTTACGGCGCGAGAGCCATTTCGCTGAGAAATCTGACAGAACGCCTGCGACCGCGAAACCGATAACGGCACCTACGACTGCACCGGTGTACATGTATCCCACATTGACTTCATTGTACCATAATGGCGGGCCCATGAATACAGCGGCCAGAACGACGCCGATCATGGCAGTCCAGGCGATCATGGTGCCCTGCGTCAGGCATCCCCAGATTATAGCAGGGTGCAAAAGCAGAGCGAACGGACGCAAAAAGATTTTCCAGAGCGGACGAGACGTTTTGCTACCAGAAAAGAGCCGCAGCGAATGCAAATACGTTTCTTTTTCCTCCTGCTGTCCGGTAGAGGGAATTTTTTCATTGTCGTCGTCGGCCAGGTCAGAGCTGGCAATTGAGTCCGACGGCACTTGGGGTGTTATGTCATCACCGGCGACATCGGTGTCGAGTCGTTTGTCGCGGTTGTACACGTGCTCAGGGACAAAGAAAAACACGAGGATGAGCGTGACAGACGAGAAGATCAAGACCAACCAAAACATCCAGTGCCATCCCAAGCTGTTCGTAATGTTACCGGTGATAATCGGTGTCAGGAAGGTTGTTCCAAAGATAGATAAGCTGACAAGGGCGAGCCGGACGCCGCGCTGGTGGACAAAGTACATGTCGCCGACGGACGCGTTGACAGCGACTTCGAACGGGGCGAGAGCAACGCCCTGCAAGACACGAGCCCAGAGTAGGGACTTGTAGGACGTGGCGACGGCGGCCCAGGCGGAGGAACCGACCAGCACGGCGGATGCAAAGATATATGGGAAGCGCTTGCCATACTTTACGAAGATGGCAGTGACGAAGACAGACTGGCATGCAGCGCCGACGAGATGCCAGCCAGTGAGTAGGGCGATGGGTTGGAAGCCCTTGCTGAAGTACAGCACGAGCACGATCGTGGAGGAGGCGAGGATGGGGGAGACGGTAGACGCCATGATAGCCTCGAGGCATATTATGAAAAGAACAAAGTCTTTCTTTCTGGTGCTCCAATTAAGCGGATCATTGGGAGAGTCTGATGGCTGCGGGACGAGGATTATGTTGCCGTCGCGCTTGAGGTTTGCGGAGGTAAACTGGTCGACGCCATGGATTGCCTCGTAGAGATGGACAGTGCCAGGCACGCGCTGGTGTGCTGGAAGCTTTGGATCGAGGATGCCGAAAGGCATTGTTCGTATTGTGTTGATGAAGACTCAGAGAGAGGAGTGGTGACAATTAGTAGATATGGCAACAGACAGGGCCTTGTGATACCAGAATTGCCCGGACTTTCAGCTGCAACAGGGACACAGAAAGCAAGACAGTTACAGTTTAAGGTGTACCTAACGTGTTTGTCGACGCAAATACTCGAGCAATGCGGGTCAATTTATTTTGGGTAGTGCACTTGTAGCCAAAAGCCACGCGGCTGACCCATGCGCGTAGGAGCTTCTGTGATAAGCAAGTGGCTCGAAAGATGCGGATGCCGGTCGCCATTTGCGGAAGCAAGCCTCTCTACCCAAACGTTAATCGTCAAGACCCGGGACCAAGTAGACTAGATATACTGTAAGCATACTGTACAAGATCCCCTTAGCACCGAGTATCTGATTACAGACAAGCTTCGCTCAGCCTCGGCATTATATTTCTAATATTGAACCTTCTATATCCGTCACTTTCGACTACAGAACTTGCCTTGGCTCCACTATATCCGCCCTACTTAACCAATTCTTATTTACTCACCCTCTTCCCACCTCCTCCTCTTTCTCTGACAACTCATTTACTTCTCTGACTCTACTCAATCGATTGCCTGTCTGCTATCAATATGCGCTTCCTTACTGTCGCCGCCATCTCCGGCCTCGTCGCTGTCGCGTCCGCCCAGAGTTTATCCTCCCTTCCAACTTGCGCTCAAGTATGTCCCACTCATGCTGATTCCATCAAGGCAATGCTAACAAAACAGAACTGCGCCATTAACGCCATTGAAGCAACCGGCTGTTCCCTGCTTGACATCCACTGCTTCTGTACTGCCACGTCTTTCATCGACCAAATCGCGAGCTGTATTTCGACCGCATGCGACCAGAAAGACCAGGAGACCACTGTGCAGTACGCTGAGAGTCTCTGTCTCTCTGCCACCGTCACTCTCTCCGGACTCGTCGAGTCCTTGCTCACGCCCGCCGCGACCTCTGTTATGGAGACATCTTCCTCTGCGCCAGTCACTTCGTCCGAGGTCATGACTTCATCTATGATTTCTACAACGTCCATGCCCACCTCGTCAACTACAATGAAGCCTTCCTCCATGATGATGCCGTCCTCCATGATGATGTCGTCCTCCATGATGATGTCGTCCTCCATGATGATGTCGTCCTCCATGATGATGTCGTCCTCCATGATGATGCCTATGGCCATGAACTCCTCCGTCTCGTCAGCTATGATGAATATGACGGCGTCCGCCTCGACATTCTCGACCATGACAGCCAACATGACTTCATCCGCCGGCATGTCCTCTTCATCGTCTTCGCATCCCGCCGCGACGTCATCGTCCGCGGCCGACAAGCTTGTCTCAGTCTCTCTCGGCTCGCTCTCCCTTGTCGGCGTTGTCGCGGCTATGGTCTTCTAAGAAGATTTTACGTGTGTAATAAATGTACAACATCGCAAATTGGAGTGCATGTATAGTCATCTACGCAATATAATAGATTAAAATTATACAAATAAATAAGCTGATATCATTATTTTTATATATGATAATATCCACTATAACATACGACCACAACGCACATACGATATAACTATAACAAAAAACATATGACAGACGAAATGACGAACAAATTTACGGTTTTGTATCATTAATCCTTAAGCTCCTCATCTCCGTCCGCGTCCTTCTTTCCCTCTGTTTCCGCCGGCGCAGATTCCTCCAAATCGCTGGTCCAGAGCGTCAGGTTATCCCTGAGTAACTGCATGATCAGCGTCGAGTCTCGATAACTTTCCTCTGACAATGAGTCCAGCTCAGCGATAGCGTCGTCGAACGCCTGTTTCGCGAGATGGCACGCGCGGTCAGGCGAGTTCAGAATCTCGTAGTAGAACACAGAGAAGTTGAGCGCGAGGCCAAGACGGATCGGGTGCGTCGGCGTCAAGTCTGTCTGCGCAATGTCGGTGGCGGTCTTGTACGCGTCGTGCGCTGCAGTCGCGGCCTCTTTTCGCTTCTCGCCGGAAGCAAACTCGGCCAGGTAGCGGTGATAGTCTCCTTTCCTGAATACTATATCAGTATCCTTATCTGGCAACTCTGAATGTCGAAAGATACTCAAACATACATCTTGTAGTAGAACACCTTGGACTCTCCGCTCTCGGCCTGCGGAATCAGATACTCGCTCAGAACGGCCAAAACATCCCCACACACGTCCTCGAGCTCGCTTTCGATCTTGGAGCGGTACTCTCGGATCTGCGAAACATGGTGCTCAGAGCCCTTGGCCTCCTCCTTCTGCTCGATCGACGAAATAATTCGCCAGCTCGCACGACGCGTGCCGATCACGTTCTTGTACGCAACCGACAGAAGGTTGCGCTCGTCCACAGACAGTTCCGAACCGAGCTTCGTTTGTTAGCAATTATAATAGTAGACAGTATCAATCAAGATTACTCACCTTGGCAACGTCCTTCATGTACGTGACCATCTCTGTTGCAGTTAGTCTACTATTATATGACTATAATGCAACACATTCGTATACCATCATATCGCTCGGCCTGTTCGCAAAGCCTGGCAAGAAAGGTCTTCGTTTCTCTCTGCAGTACAGTTAGCATTATTCGTTTCGATTCCACCAATCAATCCACTATTTCCAATCTTATTCACAAAAACTGAACGCGCGCATCACGTCTGCTATCCCATCACCAATCTCATCCTTGTCTTTTCTTCATACATCATATCATTCATTCAATGTATTGTACGCGACATCACAAGAAGCCACGCACGATCCACACAAAACTCGAAGCACTCTCCACCCCGCACACAAAATCCAAATTATTGCTCTTCCTGAACTAAGTTACTTCTATTAAATATTTCCTGCTTCTATAAATCAATGAATTTGATGTCGACCTAAAATAGTGGCAAAGACGCGGACTAGGATTTGCGCGTCTCTGGCTCACATGCCGGTGATCGACGGCCCATCAGATCGCACAACTGGGCGGATATACAAGAGAGCATGGACATTCAGAATGGTCGGGTGGAAAGAAAAAAAAGATTAAAATGATCCGGTAAACACTTACTTCAGAAGTCATTGTGGATAGTGAGGTGATGAGGGTGATAATTCGACTATGTTCTCTCGCGACTACTTAAGGTTGGTGCGTGGCCGGACTGTGAAGGGCGAAAAGGCGGGAGTGAATGAGATTCGACGAAAGTGGAACCGCACCGCGTACATGGGGGGGACTGGCTTTGAGTATGTGGGAAGACTGTGGCTGCGACTTGCCCCAGGTGAGTTGAGTTCAAGCGGGCGTGGTTCGCTGCTAAAACAGGGCGAAGTGTTGGTGCCCATATGCCAGAGCTAAGCGCACCTGCTCCTCCGCACAAAATCAGCTTGCTTACAACATATACACGAGTCCTATATACTGAAATTATTCGATAAATCAGTTTCAGGATCTCTGGTTGCTCTCTAACGATGATGAGTACATAATGCGCCCATACAGTTAGGCAAGCGTGCTCGGCCAAACTCAAGAAAGTTCACTAATTATACTTATTCTCAATATCTCATTGAAGAGAGCTCTCCTTAATCACAAAACTCTGAAGCTAGTGTAATATTGACAGGCTTAGGACAACGAAGACAAAGTCACAACGGAAACAAAAAAACTCGACATAATCAATTAATTCTGTTAGCCAAACCGCTGCTAGCCTGACGAAGCGATCACCTTTTGCTACCAAATTGGTTTTTTTGGTAGCTACTAGAACCCAATACAAATTTACTAGAGGCTAAAGTCATATAACTAACCAGTAAATTTTTGGTTTAATCTAAAACTCCGTGGAGATGTGAATATAATACAAGAGATTGAGGACGTCTGAAGCGTAGCGTGCTAAAGGAACTCTTTCGATCAGGATACGTCGGTTGTACACCATACTAGCCAGTAAGAAACAAGCAGTGCCTTTTTTCTACTTAGGTATTTTAGTAGATAACTAAGGAACGCAACAGTGAGTCTGAGAAACCGTACGTAATGGTCTATTTAAAACAGTAAAAAAACGCCTACCATGCCATTAATATTATCCGCAATAATCTCACGCGCTCTTCTTATTTTTCTTTCTCTTCTTGTTTCTTCTCTTTAGCGCTGTCTCAATCACAGGTCTGCTGTCAGCTGCATCATCAAACCCATTCCACTCTTCACTATCGTCATCGAGACTGGCCGCCCGCTTATGAGTATACGCACAATCACGCTCAAACCCCGCGACAAAGAAACCAATACCACCATCCACGATCGGCTCAGCGCGCACACAACCCTCCGCAATCTCCTCCGGAGTCTGTCGCCATTCCATGCCTTGAAACCGTTCCTTCCATCCTCGTCTATGCCATGTCGGAATAACGTTTTCGCGACCCATTGCCTGCCATCCCAGCTTCGCAATCTCCGGATCTGTCAGTAACTTCCTGACAACATCTTCGTTTTCTTCGGCGTGAATAGAACAAGTAGAATACACCACCCTCGTCGCCTTTGGAAACTTCGTCAGTGCATGTTTCATTATCTGCGTCTGGAAAATCGACAAGTTCAACAACCGCTTCGCCAATGCATCGCCGCTCGTATCCTCATCATCTCTTTGTTGTTCCTCCGTCTCATCGCCACTGACAGTAATAGTAAACCGTTCTTTCCTAAAAATCCCCGACCCAGAACACGAAGGATCACACATCACCTTTGTAACATCCTCCCACTCCGCAGGCACAGCTCCTGTGAAGTCCCGATTCTCCACTCGCACAATACTCGCACCCGCACGCTTAACCATTCGTTGCAAAACTTTGGCTCGATCGGGATTCAATTCGTACGCAATCACTTTCCCAATATTGCCCATTATCGCGGCTAAATGCGTCGTTTTGTTTCCCGGCGCCGCGCAAGCGTCAATGACTGTTTCGCCAGACATTGGAGAGAGGATGACGGCAGGGAAACATGACGCGCGGTCTTGGAGTATTAGTTCGCCTCGTTGATATGCTGGTGTTGAGATCAGTTGACGGGTGTGCGAGTTCGCGACCGCGTACAGCTGAGGGATGAACGGGTCCGCGCAAATCGTTCCCAGCGGCGGCGGAAATTCTGACGTTTCCGTAAACGGAAGGGGTGCAGGGAGCGAGGATGGTAGTATCTTATTCACACGAATCCAACGTATTGTCCGATCTAACTCATCGTTAGCCAATCCTCTAACAGCCAATACCCGACACGTACCATTACTACTCGCATTGAATTCGCCCAAATCTCTGATTCTTCGTTTGATTTTTACCTTTGTAAATTCTCCTTTCAATCGCGTCTTGTGCCGCAATATCGCATCTTTCAATGGTCCTTTGCCGGCCGTTATGCCCGTCTTCGAGATCAAAAAGTCATGGACCAAGACAATTGCAATACTATACGATATCTACTCAATTACCGCCTATTCTCCTTCCACAACGACGCCCGCGCACAAAACACACAAACAAAAATACGAACCTTCTCATACTGTAAAAACTCAGCCTGTTTTAACACATCGTCTAAAAGCTCTTTGTAGCGAATCGTAGACTTTAGCAATGCGTAAATACGTTTCGGATCAGATTTGAGTGACGGTAGTAATTTCTGTATAGCGGATTGGAGATCTGAGAAGTTTGATGCCGAGGATTTGGCGAAAGACGTTTTTGGGGAGATGAATTTGGCAGCGTCGAGGTAGAGGTTCATCGTGAAATAGTTCTGAAGAGCGATCAGTTTTTCTGAGTGCAAGTGAGTGAGCGACACGATCGATTAGTGTGCTAGCGTCATGGACCTTGCGTGCCTAGGCTGCAAAGGAAGATATTATAAGATAATAAATTCAGACTGCTAAGTTACAAGTTGTGTTATGTTTGAACCTAGAAACCAAAATTTCGACGCGGAGGATATGTCGAGCCGCACAGCATTCATTGTCTAGCGTTGACGTTCCCATGCAGTCCCTTGCACCCCACCGAGTAACAAGCCGGCAACTTAGACCGCAGCATCGAGGGTAATCCACTCTGTGCTCCTTCAACAGCAGACGACGTAATATAGAGGCTGATAGTATCTATTTGACGGCATTGTACGATATTTGCTATTTTGCAGCTGATCGAAGAAGGGACGGGAGAGGTACAAACATGTATCATTTAGCGAGAGGAGTATACCTGGAATTAACCAGGAAAGAAGGTATATTTTTCTTAACCCTTTCTTGCCTGAAACGATACTAAGTTCTTAACAGAATACTCGTGTTTAATATTAGGATTGGATAATGCGGGTAAAACGGTACGTTAAGCACAGACATGGAGCACGATTAGGACCTAAAGCGACTTGGATATTGACGTGACAATTAGACATTACTAGAGAAACTGAAGAGTATATATAACGAAGGCCGAAGTCTTTCTCCTGAAAAAATTGTCCCTACAGTCGGTCAAAATGGTATGTCTTTGTGGCGCTTTTGTATAAAATCGCAGCTGACGATTCTGAAGTCGGGCATATAACGATTAACAATATGAATCTCAAAATATGGGATGTTGGCGGCCAAGAGAATCTCCGAACGCTGTGGAAAGCGTATTACGCCGAATGCCACGCTATAGTCTTCGTCGTGGACTCGACCGATCGGGCACGGATTGAAGAGTGCAGGGATACATTACGAACTATCGTTACTCACCAGGATACAGAAGGTATACCCGTTCTCATGCTCGCGAATAAGCAGGACCGAGACGATAGTCTTGAGGTAGAAGACATCAAGGAGATTTTTAATAAAATTGCGGAACATTTGGGAGCAAGGGACAGTCGTGTTTTACCGATATCGGCGTTGAAAGGCACCGGTGTAAAGGAAGCGGCCGATTGGCTAACAATTCGACTGGCCAGGAATAAGCAGTACAGGCCTCCAGATAAAAGGTAGTTATGTCATGTCATGTCATGTAATGATTTGTTTGTGTATGCATATTTTGTTAGAGAGGCAAATTGGGGCCATATAAGTGGTATACGGACCGGCGTTTTTGTGTATTTGATTCATCGATTTTCCGCTATTTTTGCAATGTTTTGAATAATTTTATGGTTTGAGTGACATCTGCATCGTGTGCATACAGCAAGACTCGACCAACCATTTGAAATTTAGAGTTCTCTCAATTTTGCAAGCACATGAGGTTCGGAGATTGCAAGATACAATCATGAATACAATTATTATATTCCGTGTAACTAGCTAATATGCTATATCATGTTATCATACATATATTCAATCGTCTAGAGGTACATACGACCCAACTAGTAAACTCAGACAGCCTTCGATGTATCTTAGAACTTCATCATGTAAGACTTTCTGTGGTCACGTGCATTTATTAACCAGGATATTGCGATTGGGACTGTAGAATTCACGGACCCGATCGACGTCATGGCTACTTATTTGTACAGCCATCGCATCGCTCACCTACAGCACTATAAGGTTAGGGTTATCCAATTTAGCCGTCAGGAATGCACATCACTTACTTGCATTAAGACGACCACCAGACCCCGTGATTTTGAACTTGCGAACAAAACCACCCCCGAATCTGATGGCCACCGTGCACGGCATCTGGCACAAAGACCAGAATGCCGAGGAGGCAAGCCTCAGCGGTCTACCTCACTCTGTCTAGAATTTGGGCGAGTTTGCTCAGCCCGAGTTCAGTAACCTCACATGTATGTATGTGCCTATGTATATATACATATATACATAGGCAAATAAATGGAACCTAACACCGTTCCATATCCACAGTTGAGTACGAGTCCCACACCAGCGAACTGGCGGGCGAGTCACCGTACGTTATCCCCGTGCCCACAGTTGAATACGAGTCCCACACCAGCGAACTGGCGGGCGAATCACCGTACATTATCCCCCGTGCCCACAGTTGAATACGAGTCCCACGCCAGCGAACTGGCGGGCGAATCAGCGTATTGAGGAGAGTCCTTGACAGACTCTCCTCTTCATCCCCAGTAGAGGACGAGCTGCTAGAACCGGCAGTGTACCAAGTGGCTTGCCTCATGGCCACTCAGACTCACCCCGGATTCGAGGCTGCCCTCTTGCCCACAG
>JAJLTN010000357.1:115536-143269 GCA_030568215.1 Lipomyces kockii
TAAGTGTGGCGGTCCAACGTAGGAGGCAAGGGTTGTTTTGAAAAGCGAGCAGGCCGTTTCGTTGCGCTATTGTAAACCCTGAGAGGGTCCACCGTTCTACCGATAACTATTATATTGCGAAGACAGAAATCCGGAACCCATCAATAATAAAACACCCATTTCCGTAAATAATACATAAGATCATGCCAACATTCTAAAACATGGTCTTCCTCCGTCGCTTGCTGCTCAAAAAGCCATTGTATTCTCTATCCGCACTATCCCCGAATTTTGCAGTTTCTCTTCGAAGACGCCGAATATTTCTTTCGCGCTCAACTTCCCGCCGCTCAATCTCTTCTTGAGTTAGCTCCTCTAATGACGGCGCCCATTCATCGCCCAAACCCTCTTGATCGACCCGCCATCCGGCGTCCGCATTATACGCAGCATCATTGTCAACTTCGGCAGGTAAATGCCCCTCACAAGCCTCTTTCTTCAGCCGAATCAGGACCTCGTAGATCGCATGCGCAATCGCAGGGTAGAATTCACCACACAATCCCATATCCTCGACAATTGTCCGTGCGAACCGCTCAGGAGTGAATTCCGCGGACGCAAGATCCCACTCAAACTTGTCCTCATATAAATGCTTAGCCAAATGTAAGCTGAGATTGACAATCACATTTTGGATGCCAGTGGGCAAATCGATCGTGGCGACTGGCGCGTATTCTTCTATCTGAGTTTTAATCGCCTGGCTAATTTGCGGCGCGTATGTTTGTAGGGGAATATCCAAATCCTGACACATGATCTGCGAGAATTGCTCCGGCGTAATGAGTTGTTCGGATAAGTTCCACAGGAAGAAGTCAGACAGTCTGTAGGTGCCCATGTCAAGATTTATCCTGATTGGGATTAGAATTTCCGGTTGCTGTGCCGCTTTTTCCAATTGCTCTTCGGTGCTGCAGCGCTCCATTAGGCTTTTGTCTGCAGACCACGACTAACTCGAAATGTGTAGGGGACTTACTGATATACATGATTCGTCATAATCGCCATTCGACTTTTCATAAGAGCGCCTTCATCTTCGGCACGCCGATCCTCCAAATCGTCGTCATCTGTCTCAGCATAATTCCGCTTGGCTGCTCTCGGTAGCGTACCGCCCGTACTAATCAACGGTCCCTGCGGTACAAGTAATGCGGTAACACCAGTTTTCAGACGCGAGCTATATGTCGTCATGCTGGCTTGGCCCTTGCGAATGGGCATCTGCTGCGGGATGGAATTGTGATAGTTAGTGCGTCGGGTAGTCATTGTGAATGGTTTCACGGACGTGTAGAGGTCTAGCGAAAGTCGGATGGGGCAGCAATCGTGAATCGTTCCAGACGTGATGATCCACTGTCGGGGCAAATAATGCTATATTCGAGGACGTGGCTCTCCTACAACGGCCAGAGTCCTTATTCCTTCTGCAATCAAAAACACAAAAGTTTTGAATAGTCTCGGCGGCTTCTTTCAGCGCCGACTTACTCGATTAACGGCGTGCTTCTTTGCTTTGGGCTTCAACAGCTGGAGCTCGATCCACAATGTACCAGAGGAGAAAGGCTATGACAAAAACAAGCCACTTCACTATCATGCCGGGTAACAAATTTAACACAGCACCCTTATGCTCACACATCCAACTTCGAGAGCCGCGCAGTCAAGGGCAACTTCATGTATGTACAGCCATTACCAATGCGACGCTAGATTCCCTTGTTCCAACGTTGCATAGCGGAGACGACTTCTCACCGTACTTACCCCTTATAGCAGTCACATCGCAACGCAATTTATTCCGAGTAGATATCTTATTGTGACTTTTAATGCGCCTGTTCACTTGCCAGATGTCCATCTAGCCGTTAAGGTCAAGAAGCATTCTTCAAACGCAGGGACCATTGCTTGATATATATCCGACTCCCGCCTAATTCGTATCCGGACGCAATATGACGGGACTGCAGCTATCTGATTTATTAGCTCCACAGTTGCCTGCTCCGCAAGGTAGGTGGAATGACAGAGTTCGTCAAATTTGATCATGTGTACTGACGCTCGATTGCAGCAGGTCGGCAAGATGATGAGGACAATACGGCGGAGAATAGCACCGAGATTCCAGAAAGTTTAGAGAGCACGGTAGGACAGGTCCCGATATCAGCAAGCATGACTTCGATTACGGCAGAGACTGCTCCTGCTGAATCAGCCAAATCCTTCGTCGAGGAGAGTCGTTCCCCAAGCATACCACCACCATCTCGTTCCCCGAAACCCGATGTGGAGATGAAGTACGCGTCACCATTGCCGTCTATGCCAAGTCAAGACGCAACACAACTGGGATCAATGGAAGCGAGGTCTCGCCAGGATATTGTCGAAGAAGGAGAAGACAAGACGGAGGTCGAGCAGCCAGTCATACCGACTTCGCGAAAACGAGCTGGTGAAGAACTTAGCACGCTCATGCCCGCAGGGATATCGAATATTGCAAACGTGTTAAAAAGTGGTACGAACGCCATAGGCAAATCGCGCGAAAGTTCGGCGGAACCGAGGAGGAAACAACAAAAAACGATTCACACGACCACAGAGGAAGACGGTGACGCGGATATGAGGAACGGTAGTGCCACAGCGGAGAGTGGTGGCGTTGATGACAAGAATAAACCTGTTCGGGGAGGTGCGCCTACGCGGCGGTATTTAAACGAGCTGGTTACACCGGCGTTATTAGATGGTGTAAAGCTTGTTGCAAGGGAGCAGTACGTATCCTTTAAGTTGCTGGGTTGTGCAAACGGTAATAATGGATTATGCTAATGATAATTTAGGCCTGAAAATCCATTAGAGGTCTTAGGGAAGTATTTGCTTGAGCGGAGTAAGACCGCGTCGACGAAGAGCAAGTCCCGAGTCAGGCAAAAGTCCTCAAAGTAAAGCGAATCGTTCGAGTTCTACAGTCAATGGCACCATCGTATGTAAGTTATAAGTTGACGATTGGCGAGGTTGATGAGTTGGCATTGTGAAGTCGAGACTGGAAAGGCATCGCATGCATGTATATTAATCCGTTGTATCATAGCAAAGCCAAGTAAATCCGTACTCAAGCTTGTTCAACTAATGTAGTAGCAGGGGCATTACCTCAGGGTCATAAAGCCGTTGAACAGTAAGATGGAAATTGTAACAGAATGAAGATAAGAGATTGTACAATTTATATCATTAAAGACCTAATCCTAATACAACAATTTTTACAAAACCATGCACAATTTTAAGCGACCAAAGTGGAGGCAGTAGAAGATTCGCTAAACGAGAGTTAGTACTCAAATTTTTTCTCGAAATGTCATAAAATAGGTTTAATTACTATTTCCAGACGGGAGGCAAGACACCGACAGTCTTATAGTATCTGGCAAGCCGATGGATTCTGCTCTCAATCAAAATCAATCGGAACTTGGAATCCTTGTCCTTGCGATTGCGCTCGAGGTGCTTGCGGACAGCGACGGCCTTCTTAATCAAGTGGTACAAATCTTCGGGGATCTCAGGAGCGAGACCTATATTGAATATATTAGCACTGCTGATGGCTTTCCGGAGGCCTCAATTCGACGCTTTTATAATTTGCATTCATTGACAAAGAACAACTATTCTTGACCAGACCATGCCGATGAAAATAATATTACCGTTCGACTTCAAAATTCTGAGGATCTTGTTACCGGTGACAACCTTAACCTGGGCAACACCGTGCGAATCTCGCAGGACTACACCAATCTGAGAAGGCGAGAGACCCTTACGGGCGTTCTTGATGATCATCTCGACGATAGACTCAGGCGAGAGCTTGAACCACGCCGGAGGATGACGAGAGTAAGGAGTCGCCGAGGACGACATACCTTTGCCCTGTATTCAACGTTAACTTTGTACTGTCACGAAAACTTGGTTTCATCGCCAAGTATCGTCCGCCTCGCTCATCCATGATGTCCAATAACAACTACTAACCTTGCTGTGCATGCGACCCATATTGAATTACAGTACCGATATGATATGACTTGGAAAAAAGTGTGAGAGGCGTTCGAGCCGGCGTTGATCTATTTTGCGCGTGTATAAATGTCGTGATGGTCAATTGCACTTGGCGTTGTGCACCACCGACACGCAGCTAACACTGACTTTGTAGGGTTTTATGTGTGTGTAGTCCACGACGTAGGGCTCATTGGGAATTGATAAAAGCAGTCACATATTGCAGCAACGCGTAGGCGGCACTTGCGGCATATACGTCAAGGTGGGCTTTCGAGTGCCTCATGCTTTGTGCTTAAATAGGTGCTCTCGAGCAAGGCTATATTGCTGTATCCATTAATGGCTGTCAGATTGAAATGAATTATGTCCGCTTCTTATTCAGTTGAATGGGAAAAACCGCCGATAAGTTGTAAGCAGTCAATTTCCTTCGACGATCTCAAAATTTGCGTGTGGGATAAATCATCGCGCATTTTACCAAATGATGATTCTCATTTTCTTATGTGTTACACATAACTGGCATCTCTAATACTAGAGCGAAGCTTCTGTTTCGATCCATGACTATGAATTGGCTTGACGGCTAGTCTGATTTTTATTGGAATATTTCTTTAATTATGAAGTCTTGGGTGACGGTTTGAGTTTACTGGATTGCATGGCTAATAGGATAATTGCAGATTAATAGTCTCCACTGTGGCATCAGATATTTATGTGATAATGAATCGGTATTACAATAGATGCCAAATATGCATAACTATTGTATAACGATGTCAATGAAGGAGCCCGTTCCGACGACCGGTCGACCGCGGTTGCAGCTCTACAATACAAACTCGGGAGACACAGCCCCTTTTAAATTACGTAGCCGGCACATGACCATGCCATACACAAGCTACCAAAGCTGTGAAGCCAGATCAAACCTGATTACCAACTTAGCTCGGAATAAACAAAGTGGATGTTTACAATCTGAAAGGCGATCACATGTGTCTGTTGTACATGGCTTGCCAAATCATTTGTTGCATTAAGCGACCTACTTTGACGGGACATCTTTACAAATCTAGAGTCTCTTCGAGAAGGGATTACAGTGATCTCTTTCCGTTAAGATGTGGGAGGGCTCAAGATACATCTGTAGACAAGGACCTCGTCATGCCCGGCCCCTTGATGACTGGATTTTGTTACATGATTGGGCACGTGTCCAGTCAGAGTTCATTCTTATTAGATATTCAACTATAATCTAATTATTAATAACAAATTGCGGTCATGAATATTGGTATATCAGACTTTACATATGCAGTTAATAAAATTTGCGAGAGCTGAGTGAATAATACTCGATAGCGACGACTATTTTATTTGTACAGAGGAAGATGAACGTTCTAGAGCCGACGGCTGGACATGAAAATGGCGCTGAAGTTTGACTTCGTGTTTTGGAAGTGCCGGGGCAATGATGACTCGGGACTTCGAAGCCGACTGACGGCATCGACACCCTAGCCTTCCGAATGCGGGGAGCCCCCGTTCACATGAACGCCGAGCTCGAGCATAACCACCAGCGATCACGAGCACACAATAAATATCGTCACTCGCGCTGCCTTCTATTTCTGCCGTAACGTCAACCACAATCTGACCTCCTTATTCATATTCATCTATCTATATTACAATGTCGCTCAAAGTTGGTTAGTGTCCTACAATTAGTGACAGCGCCGGAGGCATCGGCACAGTGATTTAACCAGCTAACTTGTGGTCTCGCAGATTCATTCCCGTCATCCGCCGCGTTCGACCTCATCAAGGGCTCTCTATCCGACGAGAAGGAGAGAACTAGCGCCATCAAAAAGGTGCGTTACGCTTCAGCTTCCATACGAATGTCGGATACGATCGGCTTCGATATACTGACATATGTGCTGGTTTAGGGCGGTGCCATCTTTGCCTTCTCTCTCACAAACCCAAAGGGTGAGACTGACACATGGTACATTGACCTCAAGTCAAGCGGAACCGTCGGCAAAGGCTTGGGTCCGGACGGCAAGAAGGCTGATATAGTTCTGAGCCTGAGCGATGACGACTTCGCGAAGTTGATCGAGGGAAAGGTATAGTCAAGCTTTCGTCGTTTCTATTAATCCTTCATAGACGATACTAACAGGGGAAAAAGGCTAATGCGCAGAAGCTATTCATGTCTGGAAAGTTGAAGGTCAAGGGCGACATCATGAAAGCTTCTAAGGCTGAGACCATCCTGAAAGCCGCGCAGACTAACAAGTCGAAGCTATGAGGCTATCGCTCCTGGATAGATTCTATTAATGTGCATCAAGTTGGATTTGACGACATTTATTGGTAATTGCTTTTATTGCTTTGGAAGGATATCGGAGTACTGTGCGTGTTGAATGTCGGTATACTGTATATTTTGTCACAATTCATGACGGATTTTTTGCTAGCGTGCTTCTAATTTGTGGTTTTCTCGAATATGGAAATAAAAGTACCTCAGATGTCACTGCAACTCGTTTCTTAAGTTTCTCGATAATATAATTGGCCCAACCAAATCATTTACTAAAGGCTGTAATTAACAGATCTTTAATAGGCTCAACAAGTGCATCATGCGAATAACAACGTCGATTGTTTAAATCACATCGGAGACAGTAGTTGATTATTAGGGGAGGGCGCGATTGTTTTCTGTTGTGAATTAACTACAAAAATCTCTCCGCCTGAAGTGTTCAATTGCAATAAGAACTCGGTTATTGTTCAAACGAAACTAAAATTATCTCTCATCCGAGTTAATTCCATTCTCTGCATTATCAAAGCTGTGAAGTATTATCAAGCTGGCTGCGGCTCACGTTGCGTTCATCGTTAATTTCGGCACCGCCCAGGGGCTGATAAGGTTGGTCATCGACGGGACCAGTCCAAAAATGTTGCAGCTGCCTGCTCATACCCAACTATTTATTCGCCAATTTAAGGCTCAATTCAGCGACAAGAGCGAATAATGGCAACAGTACTCGAGACTCTTGTTGCAAAAGCGGTCGCCATCCGTGACGAATCGTGCGCGAAGGTTGATCCGCCGCTTCCTGAGCTGCCGGACCCGCTTCCGCTGAATGTTACAGGTATACCGGCTCTTCTGTTGACAAAGGAAGAATGCGAGATTACGGAGACGGAGCCGATTGAGCTGGTTGAGAAGATGGCGAAGGGTGAGCTAACCGCTGTGACTGTGGTGAAGTCCTATCTTCGTCGAGCAGCTCTGGCTCAAAAAGTGGTATGTATTTTGTCGATAAGCTTATTTTCGTCGCAATTGGCAGTCAAATTGCAGGGCACCCCCCTATGCATAAGTCTCCTCAGTTGCCTGAGCTTATTCAAGTGTTTGGATGCCATTCGTATAGCTAATGCTTCTAGCTCAACTGTCTTACCGAACTCCTCTGGGACCGCGCAATCGCTCGTGCAACTCTGATCGACGAGTACTTCCAAAAGACCGGCAAAACACTCGGCCCCTTCCATGGTCTACCAATTTCCTCTAAAGAGCACTTTTCTGTCAAAGACCGCTACGTCAACGCTTCTTTCGTCGCTTGGGCGGAGAAAAAAGTCGACAAAGACGCGCACGTTATCGAAGTCATGGAATCACTCGGTGCTGTCCTCTTTGCTCGTTCGACTCAGCCCCAGACTATCATGCATGTTGAGACAGAGACAATACTCTATGGCACATCGTACAATCCATATAACCGCAATCTCAGCTGTGGAGGCTCGACCGGTGGAGAGGGCGCGCTTCTCGGATTCAACGCCACGCCGCTCGGCATGGGTACGGATATCGGCGGATCAGCGCGTTGGCCGGCCGCATCTAATGGAAGATATGGAATGCGTCCGACGGCTGGTCGAGTCCCCGTGGGGGGATTGATCGGTCCTAACGCTGGAGCTGAATCCATTTCCGGAGCCATTGGTCCGTTGGCGCAGTCGCGTCGAGTGATGGAGTACTTTATGAAATACGTCATTGGGTCGAAGCCGTGGATTACCGAACCCGGATTATTTCCTGTGCCCTGGCGCGAGCAGGCGCTGACTCCTGGTAAGCTGAAGATCGGTGTGCTGTGGTCTGACGGCGTGGTCAACCCGCTTCCGCCGGTCAAGCGTGCGCTCCAAATCGTTGTCGAAGCATTAAAGAAAGGCGTCCCAGGATGGGACATCGAGGTTATTCCTTGGGAGCCCAAGCAGCACGACTATGCCTGGGAACTCACGTCACAGCTTTACTACACCGATGGCGGCGAGAAAGTGCTCGAGCTCCTTGCATCTGTCGGCGAAGAACCGCTGCCGCTAACAAAGTGGATATTGACTGAGAACCCGTACGTTCGGAAGCAGGATATTCACTCGCTTTGGGAACTGCATACGAAGCGAGATGCGTTCAGGGCCATGTATGCCGAGTATTGGAATGAGTCTGGCAAAGACGATGGCCATCCGGCTGATATTATTTTGTGTCCTGCCGCGCCGGGCGTTGCGTGCTTGCATGGCACCGCCAAGTATTGGGCGTACACTTCACACTGTAAGTAACCGTACTATATATCATATTCTCTAATTATTCTAATAAGCGGCAGGGAACTTCCTCGACTATCCAGGCGCCGTATTCCCGGTCACGACAGTCGACCAGGAGCTCGACATGCCAGAGAAAGAATATACGCCGATGAATAACCAGGACAAATTCTTTAACGACATATACTCGCCCGAGAAATTTGTCGACGCGCCAGTGAATTTGCAACTCGTAGCTAGACGATTCAACGATGACGTGCTGTTGCAAGCGATGAAGATTGTTGAAAACGCACTCGGGAGAGATTCATAAGCCGAAGTAATTATTCGAATATCTTGATGGCGTAGAGTTGCTTGTATAGATATGAGCCAATGAATGAGTTTGTAGAAAATGTTGGGAGGTTTACGCGTCGTGTTTGTTTGTTGTTGTGTGGCGCGTGTCGCCACGACCCGTTGAAGACACGTAACTTGGCTTGTGTAACGTACTGTTTTTGTGTAACGCATACTTCAATACCAAGCGAACAACTTTCTGAACACTTGACCCTGAAGTACCTTCCATGTCAACAGCCGCAGATCCCATTGGACCCTGAATTGATGTCTGCTGCATCGGTTATATTTGAACTGGTGGCCGCAATGACGACAGCCACAACTGACAAGACCATTGTTCGTATGCTCAGCTGATGTTGTGCTTGTGCGACACTGGGGTGTCCAAGCAGTAACGATCCCCTTTAACAGCTCAGAGCGTCATATGTACTATTAGCGTCATCTGTTCTGACATATAGCGTGCTCTGTGCCATCTATCTATATATATTTACATATATATCCGACTGTCGCTCGCACCTGCTCCCGCTATATCTTCCCATACTTGCATTGGCTCTTCGCTCGCTTACCTAATCGGACTTTCATCCTGATACCTTTGGGGAGTTATACCTGAGCATCATACACATTGAAATGAGAGTACTGTACCTAGTGGTCTTGCTGTTCCTTCACGCGTCCCGCGTGGTAACTGTTTCCGTGGACGATTGTTACGCCGCATGTGGTACGTGATATAACACTCTGCGTTGTGTTATAGAGTGTTAATAGCAACGTTTAGGTTCTGCTGTTGTATTTGCGAGCCAATGCGGGACCGACGCGTCCTGTCTTTGCGCGTCTGGCTCTGGCTTCGTTTCCACAGCGACAACGTAATTAGCGCGACAGCTTATTTATCGACTTCATTAGCTAACTGTATCCTTTCAGATGCTTAGACTGCGCCGGACCTAATGGTGCGAATATTTGGTCGTCCTATGAGCCATTCTTGACGGCCCCGTTAGGGACGTGTGGGTTGCCTACGACGGTTGCTGGAGCGACGGCCAACACTCCGACGACGTCTACCACGACAGTGACTTCGACTAGTGTGGTTACTTCTACCATTACATCTACCGTTGTCATGACGAGTTCGTCTAGCTCTAGTACGTCGACATCAATCGCCAGTAGTACCAGCGCTTCCACTAGTAGTACTGCGACAACATCGTCTAGCCCTAGTACGTCGATATCAATTGCCAGTGACACCAGCACTTCCACGAGCAGTACTGCGACGACAACGTCTAGTTCTATTACGTCGACATCAATTTCCAGTAGTACCAGCACTGCCACATCAACAAGCAGTGCTGCGACGACATCTACCACCTCCTCAACAACGTCGACAACTTCTGAGAGCTCGTCAACGACGTCGACAGGTTCGGTGAGCTCACCAACTTCACCAATATCCTCGAAGTCAGGAAGCACTTTAATTTCGACTACAGTAGCGTCTGCAACACCCGCTGCGATGTCTTCCACGGCCCGCGCATCACCCACGACAACGAGGGTATCGCACAGCACAATAACGAGTGGACGCTTTGTTATCGTAATAGAGTACACGACCGTGACTTTCTGCCCACAAACGGCTTCATCCACCTTGTTCACTTCTGCACCGGGGATTCCTACAATGTCATCGTCAACCAACTCAACATTTATACCTCGCCTACTATCCACGACAACCAGAAAACAAGTATACTTCCCGCTACCCACATGTTGAAAGAGAAAGAGCTAACTTGTCTGTCTTTAGTCTGGCACCTCGACTTCCGAGTCTCCATTATACACCGGGCCCGCATTCCAAGGGTCGGCTCCTCGATCGGCCGATCTGCCTTCGTCACGTGCTACTGCTTTGATGTCAATTTTTGGCGGCGTAATTGTTTGGTTGGTCGTGCTCATGTAATACGAACTGGTTGTGGTCCTTACATATCGCTTGCATAATAGTGCGCTTTTCTGGAAATTTGGATTCCATGTTTGCTGTTTGTTGATGTCCTTCCACTTTGTTATTGTATTGAGTGAATAGATAAGCTTCCTTGCTCTGGATTAGTCGATCGTGTCAGCGAAACGCGATGCGAGTAATTATATGTGCCTTATGCAATCATTAGTGTACATTTGGACCTTGGCTAGATGGATATGAATGTATATAATATATGCGACATTGCAAAAATTTAAATTAAAATAAGCCGAAAATCATTTAAGTAACAATTACGGGGCCAATAAATCATTGGGTTAGGTGTTTTCTCCTAAAGTACTATAAGGGCCTTGTACTAAGCTCGAGACGCCCTAACTTGCGTGCCCTAAAGCAGTCACAAGCTTGGAAAGGCGCTGCTTACTTGCTAGCGACTCTCATATACGATAGTGTCCCATACGAATTTGTATGTGCAAAGCGGTATTCGAAGGAAACCAAACCACCACACGGGAGTCGACCTCCATCTGACGATACGATTACTGCTTGCCCGTTTGTTCTAGCAGCCAACAATACCGAACCACACCGTCACAGCACAATTTCGACACGTTATTTCGCTGTTTATATTATAAATATGAGTGCAGTCACTAAGGAAGTCGGCGGTGTAAGTGCGATTTTGTTACTTGAATTCGATTTGGAAGCGAGGTGTTGCTGTGGACGATGGGATTGAGGACGGGATGTGGGATTGTTGGATGATGATTCAGAGGAGAAAGATGGATGATCGGTTAGGAGGAGGAATATTAAGAATTTGCAACACTTAATTTACGTGGGTCATTGCTTTTATGGATAGAATGCTAATGTTTCAATCATAGGCAAGCAACGGCGGCAAGCGTGTCATACCAGCCAGCAAGGCTTCCAAATGGTACCCAGCAGAAGACATCCCTGCTCTTAAGAAGGTAAATTTCTACAATACTAGGCTACTGTGCCGATATAAGAGGAGGAAATGCCAATAGAGAATGAATGGCTCGGCTCTGGATAAGAAATTGGAATGATGTACTTACAACTATTCGAATAGGCCCGCAAGACCGTCCGTCCCGCTGTTCTGCGTGCGTCTCTCAAACCCGGTGCTGTTCTCATCATCCTTGCCGGCCGATTCCGAGGAAAGCGCGTTGTTCTGTTGAAGGCTCTTGAGGATGGCACTCTCCTCGTCACCGGCCCATTCAAGGTGAACGGCGTCCCTCTGCGGAGGTAAGTCCCATTGGATCATCGACTCTCAAACACAAAGAAAAGGGGACTAATAAATACATGCAGAGTTAACCCGGCGTACGTGATTGCCACTTCTACCGTCGTCTCCGTCGACTCCGTCGACGTTTCCACTTTCACCGCCGCGTACTTTGCGCGCGAGAAGAAGTCCAAGAAGGAGGGCGAGGCTGAGTTTTTTGGCGACGACGAGAAGAAGCAGAAGAAGGTTATCAGCGAGACTCGCGTTACGGACCAGAAGACTGTCGACACCGCTCTGTTGGCGGAGATCAAGAAGGTTCCGGCGTTGAAGGCGTACTTAGCCAGCACCTTCAGCTTGAAGAAGGGTGATAAGCCGCATCTCATGAAGTTCTAAGCTGGCGAAGGGTATAAAGAAAGAAAGGATGGAAAAGGCGTGTGTGATTTGGTAACTTGTGGATTTCTTTTTCCCTGAGTTGTTTATGTTCATTGTCACAAGGGTAAAAAGTTTAAAAGGGAATCTAGTGAGCAAGTTCGACGAGATTTTGTACAAATATTCATTAATACAGGACTACGATCAAAAATTTGGGTTATCACCAGCAGCTGCTGAAGCTAATATTATTTGCCCTGTACAGCTAGGATACTACGTACTGAAAAACATTGTTAGCCCATTTCGTCAGCATTCTACGAAGAATACACAATAAAATCTCTGAAACATTGTTCTTGAATTCCAGTCTAAAGACATAGACGGCCGAAACCCACAGAAAATCCCCCCTCGTATTCGCAAAAGATGCGAAGTTACCCTGCCGTCGTCTCTAGTTAGGGTATTCTCACTTTCGCAACGCACAACCCGCCGACCGCCTCGCAATACAGGCGTCGAATAGGGATTACCCGAAGAGTCACCAACGGCGGACAATAAGATCGGTCTGAATCGACGCCATCCCGAATCAGATATTTTGGCTGTCGTTGAAGGAGAACAAGGAGTGCAAGTGGTTGGAACAAGTGTTAGGTCAAAGGGGTCATCGTTCCTGCACGAGACAGTTGGGGTTCGGAACCCAACTAGATCAATCTGTTCAGTTGATCAGATAGTAGACGCAACTCCGACGTGATATCGCGGATCCATTAATATTACTGCTTTCGATTTTGGCGAAAGGTGAGAGGATTCTGATCAATCCTTAACGATTTGGACAGTGCGTTGCAGATCAGAAGCGGCATTGCCGGTCAGAAAACAGCTTAATCGAGGAAAGCGGCTGAAGATGTCGAATGTGGGCAGTGAGCAGTGGAGCAAGAATGAGGAGGAGTTGGAGTTTCCGGCTGTTGAAGTTATGAGCGAAAGTAGTACTGCTGCTGGGAATGTCGGGTATGGTGAGAATAGTATGATGGAGGGTGTGGAGAAATATGTTGGGAAGGGCGACGAGCGGGAGGATGAAGAGGAAGTAGAGGAAGAAGAGGAAGAACAGGATCAGGATCAGGAGGATCAGGAGCAGGAGGAAGAGGAGGAGTCATACTATGGTTCGTAAATTTATCTTCATAGTAACGCTCTTGGGCAAGGCTGATGAAAACAGAATCTGGCTCGTCGCGATCAGAAGTAGAAACTTGGATATCAAGTTTTTGTTCAATACGCGGTCACGAATATTTCGCTGAAGTCACCGAAGATTTCATTGAAGACGATTTCAATCTCACGGGTCTCAGTGCCCTGGTCCCGTTCTATAAAGAAGCACTCGATATGATTCTGGACTATGATCCTGATCCAGGTAAGTTTGGTTTCCATGGAGTTGGGGATATTTTGTCTAAGTCTGTGTAGATGAACCGTCGCGGCTGCCGAATATGCCAGTAATTGAAAATTCTGCGGAACAGCTATACGGATTAATACACGCACGTTTTCTCCTCACACGAGCTGGTCTCACAATAATGGTGCGTCCTATTCTTTACTCTGGCAAAAACGTATATCCTAACCCAACCTCTAGGCTGAAAAGTATGATCTCCAGCATTTCGGCACATGCCCACGGTATCTCTGCCACCAAACTCCAGTCCTGCCGATCGGCTTAAGCGATCTCCCAGGCAACGACACGGTCAAACTATATTGTCCTTCGTGTGCGGATATATACTCCCCCATTGGCAAAGAACAGAACGAAGTCGACGGTGCGTACTTCGGGACTAGTTTCGCGGGCTTGTTTTTGAAAACGTATACGGACATTCCTGGCCCGTTCGGTGTTCCGAGCGTCAAAATCTTGACTGCCCCTGCACCAGAAAAAGCTAACGACCTCGCAACGAATTCTTCCAAAACTAGCGGGGCGGCAAGCACGACAGGTGCAGGCGGGCAACCGAAATCGGGTGGAGAGACTGAGAACACGAATGGGGACGGGAACGATACTACGACAACTGCGAGCACGGCCGTGACGACGACAACGGAGAGTGAGACTGACAAGTGGGATATTTATGACATGCATTTATTCGGCTTCAAAATCTCTGAACGGGCGAAATCGGGACCGAGGATGCGGTGGTTGCGGGAACGGCCGAGGGATGTAAGTGAGCTGGGAATATGACCGTCACGAAGACATGAATGGAATAAAGTGTGTATAAGAGAAGAAGTTAACGAAGAACGCAGATTGATGAGACATGAACGTTGTGTTTTATGACTTGCACGCTGCGTATCTTTTTGTTCGGTTTCGTCATCGTTTTTGATTTTGTTCGCGTTGTGTATTGGTGTTATTAGTCATCGTGTACAATATGTAAAACTGCTCTGTGTCGTCGTCTGTACTCGGAATAATCAACTTCCATGCATCATTTGTCATTGATGTAAAGCATAGTTTCGACTTTCGATAATGACATTTGTAGAGATATAATACATACAACAGCTTCTGCTTGAATGTGGAGATAACTACAGAACAAAAGATATATCTTGATCCCACTCCAGCATGCTAATGTCACACCCCACCTCCAATATATATTCTAATCAACCATATACTAATCAACAAACCATCACAACCCCATAGCGCATACATTATATACAAAAGCCAAAGCCAAGAGGAAAATGACCCAACTCCGACGACAAAAGACGCTCATTGTAGGAAAGGAAGAAACGCGCTCTAGAATTGCAAGACCTACCGCGTAAGAAGTTTATACAAAGTATTTAAGCAGTGATGTTCAAAGTCCCCTGCGCATCATGCTCGATTAGTTCATCGAGGCCTTCGTTGTCGAGGCTGTTGAGCACGTCCTCGTCTTCGTTGTATCGTCTGAAAATTAAGAAGAACAAGCATCCGAAGAAAAATGTAACGATCGCGAGGGATGTGTAGGTCCAGACCATATCAGGGTCCTTAGCAGTAGGCGAGATAGCGATACCGATTGCGGAACCGGCAGCGTTCATCAGGAGGTACATTGACATGACGAAGGATTTCATGGACGTCGGGGCCTTGGTGTATGCATATTCGAGACCGGTGACCGACGCAAAGATTTCGGACATAGCAATGAAGAAGTATGCCGGGGTTTGAATCGCGACGTGGACGTCGTTTGGAATCTGGCCGCCATTGGACGCGTCGCAGGCGAGCGGGTATTCGTAGCAGGGTCCAGAAGTGTAGATCAGGTGCTGGACGATAGCAGCGTAGGCCATGGCGATTGCGCCAAAGAGGAAACCAAAGAAGATACGGGTGATGGGCTTGAAAGGTATGCCGACTTTGCGGAGGTAGGGGTATACAAGTGAGTCGCAGATGGGGATGAAGATAATGATCGCGATGGGGTTGATGTTCTGCATGATATCGTTCGGGATGCCGTGCGTGTTCATCTCGCCGGCTTGCGAAACAAAGTTGTTCACCATCTGGCCATAGACCAACCAGTAGATCGGGAAGAAAACGAAAACCTGGCACGCGATGAGAGTACGACTGACTTCGTCGACAAAGTGATCGGTCCAGGGGACAGCGGACAAGCCGTGCTCGGTACGGTACGACGGCTTAGCAGCGACCGTCTTGCGGTTAGTGATGGCAATCCACAAAATACGGAACGCAGTCGGAACGATCGATCCACGGGGAGGCTTTTTGACATAAAATGGTTTGCCGATAATCAAGGCGAAAATGCCAATGAAGAAAAAGGCAAATGGAAGCAAGTAGGCAGCCCAGAATCCGACATGGAGCTCCAACTCCGTGGTCGCGATTGCAGACAGCGAGCCGATATTAATGCACAAATAGAAAATCATGAACAAGGACTGGATAGTGACAGCAGGATCGACAATGACACGCTCGCCAGACTTGAGCTCCTTGATATACCGCTTGGTGTTTGTATACTGCTCGGCAATCAAAGGAGACACGTTCGACTTGATACCACCGGTTCCGAAACCGATGACAATCATAGCAGTAATAAGACCACCGAGAGATGCACCATGGTCGATGGCGACAGGAAGCGAGGTCGTGAAGATGATAAACAGGCCAACCACATATATGCCAGCGAAAACGGAAATTGTCTTGTATTTGCCCCAATACTGGTCAGCAATGACAGCACCGAGTATCGGGGTAACGTACGCCCAGAATTGGAAAAAGTAATTGAGAGCCGAGGCCTTGCTCTGGCCAAGACCGATCGCACCAGGGCGGAGACCGCCAGGCGCGTTCTGCATGTAGTTCATGAATGGGCCAGTGATACCTGCCCTTGCTGTCAGTTGTACCAGATACAGAATAATCATCAACCACAACTCACCATAGTAGGTAAATCGCTCGCAGAGCTCGACGATGGCGACAAGCCAGGCAGCGGCAGGTAGTCGGTCGGCAACATGACGCAGAGTGCGCAGATCGTGATCCGAGATTTCCTCATCGGAGACCGAGGCGCCAGTGTACTTGTTGTCGTAGACAGGAAGCGCGCGCTCTGCGTCGACGATTGAACCGACGATAATATCCTTCTTGGTCGAGCCGTATGCTGCAAGAGGGTGGTCTGCCACCTCCTCGGGATGGGGGCTTTTCTCAACAATGTCAGTCATTTTGAAGCAAGACAAGAATGCAGAAGAAGGCGAGGTAGCAAATGGAGGGAGGATGAGAGGAAAGACTGGCGACGGGCCCAGCGGCAGAATATATTCGATGCCAGACAAGGACTAAGCCAGGTCCCTGTGTCGTGGCGAGAAAGCGCTAATTAATCCGACGGCGGCGAACAAGGACGGACACACGCGCACACGACAGGAACTCCAACTTTCCCGAATCTTGATAGCCAAAGCCGGCGAGGACTCCACATTGACCAATCGTACGCATAAGATATCCGACAAACAAACAACGAGCGAAAAGTAAAGATAACGTACCTTCTCGTAATGGCGAATGTATCGAGGTTCGACGCATTCGAGTCCGACTCGATGTCGTCCGACGGTAGCGGCATATACCCCGTAGCGGAGGGGCGAGATATACGGCCGGCCATGGTGCAAGACAGCCTTGTTTACCCTAGGGAAACGGCAGTCAGTCTCAGTACACGATTGTGGATACGTGGAGCGCAGAACCAACAAAAAATGGATAATAATTGTAGAAGTCATAAACGAGAGCACAGGCGACGTGAATGGCATAGGCGAATACACTGAGATGCACATTTGACTGTGCCGCACAGGCCCTCAACATTAATTCTCAAATGGTATAGGTACCGCACACGGACGAGTCGGCAGCTGTTATATGCAATATGCCGATGTCTCATAGCGTATTGGGCTGTCTTCGGTGCAATGATGTGGCTCGCCCATGTCCTGCACTCGCACTGACTGCGATGAAGTCGGGCCTTCGAGCAACAAGTTCGTGCGGAAAATACAGACAAGTCTGCCGTGCCGAGTGACAACGAAGATTTGAAATTCGCTTACCTTCAAGGAAAAGATCGTACCGGGGAAGGCGACTGGATACAAGACGAGTGGCGAATATGGAGGCTGGCGATTGTCGAGTTGATCGGCAGTATCAGGTGGTCGGGTGGTCGGGTGGTCGGTCCACTTGACCGGGCGTGAACAACGCCAACGTAAGCGCACAAGCATCCGGCCCTGCATAGGCACAACTCCCACGTGGCTGCACGTTTCTGCAGGCACGCACCCTAACCTCGGATGATGCCAGCGTTATTGTCATCATGATGTTTTGCCAGAGATAGAAGCTATCGGCGTTGTTTTCTTCGGCCAAACACTAGCAATGGAGATGTTTCATGATCAGTTTCCCCGGGCAGGGTGGTGGCTCCGGAGAGTGTGCGGCGCGAGGTACGGGCGGAGGGCGGCTTGGCGACAGTCGGACCCGGAAAAATATTTTGTGCGAGCGTGAGACCCTGAGCTTTGTGCGAACGTGCGGCGCGCCATCGCCGTCATTCATTCACTATCGGGCTCCCCGCGCTTTTGAGTCGTCGGTGGGTTGCAAATATTTTTACGTCCATTGATATCGTGATAAGCTACCATTCTTATTCCTACCCTTGGCCCTGCCAGAGCTTGATTTCACATACTACCGCGGCTCAGCTATCCGGCTACTGGCGGCTTCGCACATCGCCGGATTAAACCCATCTATGATTGCACCGGAGTGACTGAGTCCCTAGGGAGAGCTCGAGCCCGGAGGCCCCTGGGTCCTGGTGGTCACGACGCGTCCGCAATGTGCCTCGGCTTCCGCTTCGCGTTCCTGGTCGTCATTGCCGACGTGAGTCGAGCGATTGAAGTCGAATTCACATTTATGCTCATTCAGTAGCGTTCTGACCAATTCGTTTTCACTGGTAGTGCTGCGAACTAATTGCAGATCGGGCTCATCGCAGTGATAAAAGATTGAGTAGGTACTTTTTTTGTTCGGACTTCGGTGGTCGCTAATAATTTGTCATCCCCCAAACATAATACTTCGGATTTTCTGAATTGGCGGAGGCAGCTGCAGAGTACCGGAGTCTAGTTCCATGCTACCCGTTAGTACAATTAATTTCAGCTTTCTGCCCCATCATCACTATTAAGGACCTGAAACGCTTTACGTCCTCAGGCTTCTCCAGTCTATTTGCTGCTGTCTTTTAGTTAGTCATGCCTCTGGCATCCGAATCCGACAATAGTTGCTGCCCTTGTGTCTATCTGGATAACGTGCCTTCGCTCAACTCCGTTTCCTACGAAGTTTTCGAGAATTTAAATTCCGAAATCTCAAATGATACGAAGCTGTCATTTGTCTGATCATGTGTTCATACAGCGTGGTCACTGCCTCGGCGTTGCTCTTGCCAGTCTCTCGCCGTCATGCCTAAATTATTCCATCGGCTGTCGGCGGTTTCGTCATCACGTCTCATACATACATTTGGTAGAATAGTAGAAATTCTATTTCCGCGCAGCGAATACAGTTGAATTAAAATTAAAACCTCTAGACTCTCGAAAGTCGCACATTCCGCTGGTACCTTCTCCTAATTTCATACGACAAACCCAGTCCCATCGACAAATATCGGCTCATGCCGTAGTACACACGGCACCACATAGAGAAGTTCCGGACATATCGCGAATACGAAATGTGGGACGGTAGATAAGGATGTTTAATGTCAAAAGTGTGGAAGTCCAACTCAGGACAATTACAATGCTTCAAGTAATGCAATAGATACTTTTTAGGATAGTAGCATTACAATAGTTAACTTAGTGATAATATAATTTATAGATCCCGTGTTAGATTGATGCATTTCTAATTTCATACACGATCGCAGATCACTGAATATTGAACCTTGAACAATAACCACAGTATTTGTCGTGACAGTTCAACTGTAATGACACATTTGCATTTTCTTGCTAATTTATCAAATCAATTCTGTGAGCAGAAGAGGGGGACAGAGGCCAATCTTGCCTCGTCGAAAGCTGCTTCCTGATCGGTAAAAATCTAAACATGATAAGCTGGTTATGACAGTCTATTGATCGTCACCGTGAGGTGAATTCAATACGCGGTATACAGAAATGTTCAGTTTGTTTGACAGATCATCAAATCCCAAACGTCCTGAATTTCAGATTGCGCAGGAATTGTGGCTGATGATTTAGTGCGGCTCAATCTGCCACACACCCTAATCCGCGATTCCATGCGTCATCGCCTCCAGCTTGGAAGCCTCCACTTGAATGTATCTTTCTTTGCACAAGCCATTCAGCATATAATCCAACGTGAATTCCTCTACATTCATACGCTGTCGGATTTTGTTACAAGTGAGAATTGCCAAATATAGCGACGAAGATGCCGTTACGGATGCCGCTCAACCTGCCGAAATGGCTGGCTCAGAATTCGCATTTACTCAAGCCGCCTGTTAATAATTACTGCGTCTATCGGGGCGGATATACAGTAATGGTACGGTCATTCTTATTTCTTTCTGTTTGAATCACACAGGAATATATTCTGCTGTCATGAAATTCTGCTTACATTTGCCCGGTAGATCGTCGGTGGACCGAATAGACGGACGGATTACCATATAAATCAAACACCAGAATGGTTCTACCAATACAAAGGACAAATGCTACTGAAAGTCGTGGACGAGGGAAAATTCAGAGATATCCACATTAACGAAGGCGATATGTTTCTACTACCAGGTTCGTCCCTTCGCCATCACCAAGTCTTCTTGGCAGCTTTCAATAATAGGCCCTTACTAATGACACAACGCAATCAGAAAACGTACCCCATAACCCGGTCAGATTTGCAGACACGATCGGTATCGTGATAGAGCAACTCCGTCCGAAAGATTCCGTCGACAAACTACGTTGGTATTGTCAGAATTGCAAGGAAATAGTGCACGAAGACGCGTTTCATTGTACGGATTTAGGCACGCAGATTAAGGATGCTGTGCTTGCCTTTACGGATGATATTCAGAAGAGGACATGTAAGAACTGCGGGACTCTTTGCGATGTTAAGTAGACGTTTGTGCGGGATTTAGTTTGGCGTTGGGATATGAAACTTCCTCTAGCATTTTGGATCGTCGGATGGAATGATTACGGAATCACGGATCAACATAATTATTCGGTCTAGTATTACGGAAACAGAATTGCGACGCTCTACATAATGTTCTAGTCGTCTATATCACCTCGGTTTGCCAACGCTGCCGACTTCCTCATACGTCCCATTCAACAACTCCTCCATTCTTTTCATCTCCCACCTAACTTCTTCTTCAAACTCCTTTAACGCCCGCAACTCATTCCGGCCAAACAAAAACCCAAGCATGCCATCCGTGACGCCCGTGACCGCAATCACTGTCGAGGCCAACACGATAAGAAAAGCCGGCCATCCACCCTTGACCCAGAAAATACCTACATGTAACCCCACGACAAGCACAATTGACATCCAAAAGTGGAGTAGTCGGTAATACTGCTGTGCGCGAGCCATCGGCAGGTAGCTGGCTATGACGTCCAAAATGGATTCGTAATTCGCCAAGGGCAAGTTCGGAGGTCGAGCACCTTCCTCCGCCTGCTCTCGGCCTGACGCAAGTACGGATCTTGCTGTAGGCAGAATCCTCAGCGTGACCGAGACGCCAAAGTGGTCTGACGCAGAGACGTTCAGGCCGGGTACTTTGTCAATGAACGTTACGTCTACCGAGTCGACAGTCGATAAATGCGGGGCATGGAAACAGTAGTCCAGTCTCTTAGCGTCTGAAATATCCCGATCTGCACGCCAGGTATTTAGAAGCGAGTCACACGTCACGCCGAGAGTGGTAATTTGCTTCTCAGGTGACAGCGACGCAGGAAGGATGTGCTCCGTACTAGTACCATGCACAGTTGTCCAGCTATCTTGTAACCCCGCCCGTTTGGTCAGCAATGCATACGTCAAACTATCCGGGCTTGAATTAAAATCGCCAACCGCAATAGCCAAATGTCCCCTTTCCACTGCCGCCCTAATCTGCCGCGCAAGTTGCCACGCTTGGGATGTCCGATGACAAACATACGACGCGTCGCCAGGTCCGTACGGTGCATGCATATGAGTATTAAAAACCTCGATAGCGATTCCTGACGGATGCCGTATTATCGCACTTGCGATACCCTTCCCGACGTACCAATCTCCTCTAAAAAATGCGCTGGGACGGCCGTTGATAGTGTACGGCGTCATGCTAATCGATTCAATGGGAAAACGGGACAATATTACGAGTCCTGAGCCAGCTAATATCCCGCTGTAGAAGTACTTTGCATAGGGATATCTTTTATGGGTTCGATGGCGAAGGTATTCGTAGTCTGAGGCTACCCAGCATTCTTGAAGTGCTATGATGTCGGCGTCGGAAGTGCCTAATTCGTTTGCGATGAAGCGCATCCGCGGTTCCCGAAATTTGGAAACGTACTTCAGACCCCTTGGGCTGCATTAGCATTATTGTGTTTCGAGCACAATTTTTGAAGAATTAGGACGTACCAGCAATTTAGTGTGAGCATACGGAACTCGAGACCATCAGGTCCTTCTGTTCTTACGGCGCCACTAAGACAAACAAAAGTCTCTGATGACCCCATCGACGAAGCTACAGGAAGCAACGAAATTCCCGACATCACACCTTCAGTATCGTATCCGTGTATTGTCACACTGGCGTACGAAATGCTAGATCAAATTGCAGATCGGCCCGGCGAGTCTACTTGGTTGGCTGTGTTTACAATTTCACTAGGTGCTGCGCAGCCTGCACCCACCCAGCATAAAGGCGGCGAACTCCCAGCGGCAAATCGGCAGGTGCAACCCCTGAAATATTTCCCCCATTCAATAAATAGTCAACTATTTGGAAACTTGATAGATTCATTTTGCGTCTATCATTCAACAATGCTAACCCTATTGACGATTACAATAAATTCCCTTCATATCATACTTATGTTAAACCAAAGAACCGATACAAAAAATGACGAACAAAAAACAACGAAGTTCAGAAACAACTGAAGCGATGCAAATACAAAATTCTAACGCAAAACATACCGCTGAAAAGCCTTGCTCATGTTGGCGTATGACGAAATAAAAGCGAATGCCAACAAAACCTTAAAACCAACACTGCTATAGTTACAAATCTTATGTTTTGAATCATTCGCTCTCATCATGCCATCACTTTGTTACGTCACGAAAACATTAATCATAACAAAAGTTTTTAAACTCTATAAATTTACACGTTGGCACTGTATCCGGTTACCCATCCTTTCCGCTTGCTTATGAACTTCCTTAGTTCATCGGCAACTAACACTGTACTTGATATCATGACAAGGAGAAGGAGATCCCGGATTCCAAGGGCTTCAGTCTGGAACACCCGTTGCAGGAAGGGCACATAAATGACAGCCATCTGCCCGAGGATGGACCCTCCAACTGCCACGTTGAAAATCTTGTTCGACATGATTCCGATCTCGGTGATACTTTTCGTCTCCGATCTGCATCCCAGCGCGTTAAACATATCGAAGAAGACGAAGCAGGTGAAAGTCATCGTCGTGTCGCGCGCAGTGACAACGCCGTCTTTCATCTCCAGAACGTAGATGAACATTGTACCAACAAATATGAATGCAGCAGACAAGAGCGTGCGTTTAAATAGCTTTCCTGTCAGAATCTTGGCGTCCCGCTGACGTGGTGGACGAGACATGATTTCCGGGTCGACCGGCTCCACGCCAAGAGACTGAGCTGGTGGACCGTCCATTAGAATATTGATCCACAAAATCTGCATGGCGTTGAGGGGATTGGGGAGACCAATGGTGGTTGCCAAAGCGACGAGTGACAGAGCGGCAATGGAGGTAGAGAGCTGGAATGTGAGAAAGTTCTGAATATTTGAAAAAATCGCTTTGCCCTCTTCGATCGCTGACAAAATTGTAGAAAAATCGTCATCTGTAAGAATCATATCCGCTGCCTCCTTCGCGACGTCAGTTCCCATGTTGCCCATACTGATACCAATATCGGCCATCTTCAGCGCGGGAGCATCATTGACACCGTCTCCGGTCATAGCAACAACATCACCCTTGGCCTGGAGAGCACGCACGATCTTCATCTTGTGCTCCGGCGTGGCGCGTGCGAAAACAGTGACTGTATTCATTGCCTCCTGAAGTTCGATCTCTGTCATGTTCTCGATTAACTCTCCTCGCATGATCGCCTTTTCGTTACCAGTGCCGCCAAAGAGAGGAATACCAATCTTGCGTGCGATTGTCGCGGCAGTAACTTCACTGTCACCTGTAATCATGATAACCTTGACACCACCTTGAGCAAGCTTCCAGATCGATTTCGAGACATTTTGTCTAGGCGGATCGTACATGCCCACAATTCCGGTAAACGTGAGTCCAGATGGGTTCTCCGTAGTCTCACCAGTTCCGAGGGCAAACGCAAGAACACGTAGACCTTCTCTAGCCATTACTTCAGCAGCATCGATAATCTTCTTCTTAGCAGCCGCATCAAGAGCGACAGTCCTGTTGGAATTGGTGAGAACTCCATCGCAAAAGTTGAGGATGACTTCGTAGGCTCCCTTAACGTGGATAGTAGCTGGGACGGCAGAGGACGAGTCGCCGACCTTGCTGGCAATGGCCATCCACTTTCTAGACGACGAGAATGGGGTTTCGCGAGTACGAACACGCGTGGGCCGGACGTCTTCCATTTGGAAATTTTCTAAGACTTCGCTGAGAGCAATATCTATAGGCGGGCCGTGGAATTTCCGTTCTTCTGGATCGTAGACGGAGTTGTTGCAATTTGATCCAATCAACAATGTGTTCAAGAGCGCATAGTTCCCTTCGGCTGAGACGTCATCGCTGATTTCTAATGGCTCGGTCATATCGAATGTCCAGGCCTTTGTGACTGTCATGTGGTTCATAGTGAGTGTACCAGTCTTGTCACTACAGATAACATTGACGCAACCTAAGGTCTCGACAGACGGTAATCTTCGCATAATCGCACGGCGCTTGGCCATTCGAAGAACGCCGAGTGCCAGAGTGACGGTGACAATGATAGGAAGACCTTCTGGGATAGCAGCGACGGCCAGGGATACACCGATCGTAAACATCTCGAGCCATCCTCGGCCTTGGATAACGCCGACAATGCAGATACATCCAATAACGCCAAACGACAAGTATGATAAGTCCTTTCCAAGCTTATCCATGCTCTGTTGCAGGGGCGTCTTCGGCTTCGCAATATCAGACATCATAGCAAAGACTTGGCCAAATTCAGTCGACTTGCCGGTGCCAATGACGACACCGCTACCACGACCATCGCGAACCAGCGTGCCCATGAACCCACAGGATCGCCGCTCATTGACCGGGATGATAGACGGATACTTGGAGGGATCGATGGGATCAGCCGTCTTTTGGACGGGATGATTCTCGCCAGTTAAATTGGACTCGTCGATATGGAGATCGACTGCATTAGTGATACGGACATCAGCAGGCATACGGTCACCAATTGAGAACGTTACAAGATCGCCGGGAACGAGATTGGTCGCTAGAACGGTGGAGGTGGTCTTTCCCCGGACGAGGTGGGCATGGTGCGGCACAAGGCGCGTTAGAGCCTCCAACGACTTTTCTGACCTGTACTCCTGTACGAACCCGACTGCATATGAAAGTTAGTGATTGCACACGCTACCACCGTTACAATTGACTGATGTACATACCGGTGACAACGATCAGAATCGCGAGAGTGATGGAAATCGCGTCGTCGAGGTTGCCCATAAAAAAGGAGACGGCAGCCGAGGCCAATAACAACAGTATTAGTGGATTTTCGTAGAACTGCTGGACAAACCGCCACACCAGGCTCTCTTTATTGTCGTCGGCCAGTTCATTGAGACCGTGGATGCCCCGTCGATAGGCGGCGTCCTGGGGTGACTCTAGACCCCGTTCGAGGGACGTGTGTAGACGAGCTGCGGTCTCCTGAGCGGTGATAGAGCAGTAAGTCGCAGATGGCGACTGAGAAGTCCGGCCCCCAGCTAGGTTCGTCAATGGAATAGCCGACTCCATAACCGATGTGGAGAATTGAGCCAGATACAAAGAGTCGTAGGCTGAGGCGAGCACAGGGTGGACTGCGAAAATACGGTGGCCCGGATATAAGTCCTGAAGCAGTCGCAGTAGAGGCCCAATGCACCGCCCCAGCGCTAACTAATTATCTTGGCGACGACTCCTACAATCTGTCACCGAGCAAGCTGCTGGGTGACACCTATGTCGACACCATATCAGCTTAAAACGATAGCACATATTAAATTTTATTATCAACTCTACTTAACGAGAACAAGGAAATGCACTGATTATTATCCACATCCACAACTTAATCAGCATTCACCACTTGCCTGGTTAGGACGCGCTACGTAGGAGATGAACCTTAATTTAAGTCGCGAACTTTGGGGCGAAATGTCTCTTGAAGAGTATCATTATTGTGTGCTAATTTATTAGAAACACAGCGCTACACACTCAACATTAGTCATCTATTGGCTCGATCTCCAGTTGCGATGCAGTCGTCTGTACAAAATGAGGTCTAGTTAAATTTAGAGCTGCTCCCATTGGCCTTTGTTTACTCAAAAGGGACTATGTTTACATTCCCAGCCCTGCGTATTAGGCTTCCTGAGATTTCACAAAGTCGACAATAACTGGGACATCTTCGATCACTGTCACGCCCGTAGGAGTCCACCCCAACCGCTCCCTCGTCTTCGCGCTCGAGGCCGCGTTGTCGGCCGTGGCGCCAAACTGAAACCAGCCGAAATGATCCCCTACGTTCTCCGGTGGGATGCTGACAACGGGAATATTCAACTGCTTCCCAACCTCGGTCGCGATGTCCTTCAGCGGCACACCCTCCTCGGCCACCGCATGGAAGATGGACCCGGGCTTGGCCTTCTCCACCGCCAGCCGGTACAGCTTAGCCGCGTCGTCGCGGTGGCCGGCGCACCAGCGGTTCTGGCCCTCGCCGACGTACGCCGAGACACCCTTCTGCAGCGCGACGGTGACGAACGGACCCATGAAGCCCGAAACTCCAGGGCCATGGGTCGTGGGCGGCAGGCGTACGACACTGGCGCGCACACTCTGCTTGGCGAAGTCGAGACACACCGGCTCCGAGGCGCCGCGGGCCGCGGACATCGGGTTGATCATGTCGACCCCACTGTCCTCGTTGCCCAGCTTGCCGCGCGCCAGCATCATGGTGCCCGAGGTGATGACCAGGGCGCGGTCGCCGCCGGCGGCAGCCAGGACGGAGCCCATCGCAGTGATGGCGGCCCGGTCCGTGGCGCAGGAGCCCGCGAAGTCGGCGAAGTTGTGGACGAAGGCTAGGTGGATGACGGCGTCACATTCAGAGGCGCCCTTCTTGAGGACTTCCAGGTCCTCGATGGTGCCATGCAGAGCCTCGGCGCCTTGGCTCTTCAGCTGCTCGACTCCCTTGTCGCTGCGAGTTAGGCCGAGGACTTTGTGTCCTGCGGAGAGCAGTTCTTTGACGACGGCTGAACCGATGAAACCTGTCGAGCCTGTGACGAAGACGCGCATAGTGGAAGCTGAAAATGGAACAAACCCTGATGCCACCTATAGCAGAAGGTTAGGGTTATCCATTTACCCTGTCAGGTATGCACCAACACATCACTTACTTGCATTAAGACGACCACCAGACCCCGTGATTTTGAACTTGCGAACAAAACCACCCCCGAATCTGATGGCCACCGTGCACGACATCTGGCAAAAAACCAGAATGCCGAGGAGGCAAGCGTCAGCGGTCTACCTCACTCTGTCTAGAATTTGGGCGAGTTTGCTCAGCCCGAGTTCAGTAACCTCACATGTATGTATGTATATATGTATATATACATAGACAAATAAATGGAACCTAACACCGTTCCATATCCACAGTTGAGTACGAGTCCCACACCAGCGAACTGGCGGGCGAGTCACCGTACGTTATCCCCCGTGCCCACAGTTGAATACGAGTCCCACACCAGCGAACTGGCGGGCGAATCACCGTACATTATCCCCCGTGCCCACAGTTGAATACGAGTCCCACGCCAGCGAACTGGCGGGCGAAT
>JAJLTN010000357.1:143685-210339 GCA_030568215.1 Lipomyces kockii
CCATTATGGGATGTGGACGTTTAGTGGTTTGCGAATTGTGGATGAATGTGAGAGGGACGCGTTGGGTTTGTTGACGTTGTTCTAGAGGACGCGAAGCAGTCGGCGAGAGCGTGCCAGCATTCGATCTGTGTAACCCCAGAGTGCTGGCAAGACAGTCATCGGTTCGAATATGAAACATTAATTGATTAATTAATTGCATGAAATAACCGATGTTGCATGAAATAGCCGAGGTTTGTTTTCAGCACTAATCTCTGTCCGAACGTGCGTTCTAGTCGACAGTAGCCGAGGACTACTTGGTGCCAGCCACTCACTTGAGTACGGAAAGACGCCGCCTGATGCCGGCAAATCGGAAATTGCTTCGATTTCGAAGGGTTTCGTACTGTTGCAAATGGTTCACACACATATACTCAAGGGTCTGGTGTCTAAGCGGGTGTTTCCAGATACAAAAGGGTGTTTGTATTTGTACCACCTCGCTCTCTGCCGAAAACGCTTTCACTATAAATGGAAAGAATATAAATGTAATACCAGAGCTAGTATTATGGCGCAAGTTAAGGTAATATTCAAATCCACCACGGCATGTGGCATTGATTAAGCTTTCGGATTAACCGATGAAGCTTTTGCTTGCCGAGATCCGCTGTCGACGTAGTTGCCCATTGCCAGAAACCTATGCTTAGGTCTGAAGGCAAGTCAGTCGAATTTGCGCAATTTGAGTAATTTCAGGCAATCAAGAGCTCATTTAGTGGACTGATTGGGCGATTTTGCTGCACATTGTACGATTGGTTAGCTTGCTCCAGGATTGCGATTGTCCGGGGCATCTTATCCAGCTTGCACGTTGGATCAGGCCATCATTAGTATACCAACGATCTACCTACCAATGCCATAGCCATCCAATTTATTTGTAGCCATTATACTATTCTGGCGCATTCCGGCGCGCACTCCACAGAGTAGCTCTGCCATGAGCCCAATACGTTCCGTCGCTGTGCTCGGTAAGTCACTTTTCCAGTCTTACTACTAATGCTAATTCTTCTCCACCAGGCGGTGGAATCTCCGGTCTCTCGACCGCTTACTACCTCGTCCGCGCCTTGCCACACGACGTCCCGATTACTATCTATGAGTCCTCAAAGCGCCTCGGCGGATATATCCAGAGTACTCAATTAGCGCTGCCGGGTGTGGACGGTTCAAGCGGCGAGGGCTACGTTCTATTCGAGCATGGTCCGAGAACCCTTCGTGTCAGTAAACGAGTCAGCTCTGTGAATACCTTCGATCTGGTCGGTTTCTTTATTAGAATTTAACCCATTGATGAGGGATTCTAACTTTATGCAGATTCGACGACTAAATTTGATAGAGGAGCTCATAGTGGTCCCGAAACGATCTGCCGCAGCCAAAAACAGATACATCTTTTACGACGGGAAAATCAACATGATTCCATATTCAGTCGCATCGATCCTGAAATTTTACTTTTCACAGCCATTGTTCCGGGGCATGTTGCCCGAAGTGTTACGTGAGCCGTTTCGGCGGAACAGGCCCAAAGCAGTGGTCGAGGCCAACGATGAATCGATTGGCAGCTTCATGACAAGAAGGTTTGGTCCTCGGATTACCGAGCGCTTGATATCTGGCGCCATTCACGGGATTTATGCGGGTGATATAAACCAATTGAGTATCAAGAGCATATTAGAGTACCTATGGAAGCGGGAAGGGACTTGGGGCAGGGTAGTGCCGCTTTGGAAGAGGCGGGGAGCGAAGGAAAGCGAAAATCCATACGCTGAGAGACATAGCGAGCATTTGAAACAATTGCTTGAACGCAATAAGGAATTTATGGACTCATTAAAGGACGCCAGTATTGTATCATTCAGACACGGCATGCAATCTCTAGTCGATAGGTTGCAGGAGGAAATTTTGTCATCGGGGAACGTTACGATACGATATGAAGATCCCGTTCGGCATCTCGAAAATGTGGTCGATGGAATTACAGTCACTTCAGCTAAGGGAGTAAGGACATATTCACACGTCTTCTCAGCTCTACCATCACGCAAACTGGCTGAGCTTACAGAACCCCCACTTGCGGAGTATCTACGGAAAATCCCTTCCGTCTCTGTGAACGTCGTCAATCTATTTTTCAGCAAACCTCGGTTACTCCCCGTCACCGGCTTTGGATATCTCCTTCCGAAAGCTGTTCCTCGGGAAGATAATCCTGAGCTGGCATTAGGCGTCGTATTCGACTCTGATGCAGTTTCTCGAGACCATGGTGAAGGAGTTATTCCCGGAAGTTTTCAAGACTCGGTCGATGGTACTAAGCTCACTGTCATGCTAGGCGGTCATTGGTGGAACCACGACAAGCCCGTCAAAGAACATGATGAAGCCGTCGCGCTCGCAAAACAGCTGATATCGCGCCAAATCGGTGTGAACGAATCGCCGGCGCTCACACAGGCCACATTCCAGGAATCCTGTATCCCGCAATATGTCGTTGGCCATCACTCTAATTTGCGTGCAATTCACAAGGCCGTGCTCGCGCAGTTCAATGGCAAGCTCATTCTAACTGGCGCCTCGTTCTTGGGAGTGTCGGTCAACGATTGCATTTATTATGCAAGAGTGGCCGTCGAGGATGCCGTTGATCATAGCGGAAAAGCAATATCGGGCTTGGAGTCGAAGGCGCTTTATGACTATTAAGATATTACTGTATATCATGAACAATCGAAAGGTGCGTGTATTAGTATTGGGTTTATGGAGGTATGTTATTCGGCGGTCTATATAGTGTTTGGAGGAGTACGTAGATGATATCAGAGTCAGCATTTGCATACGAAATGATAATCATAATGTATAGTACAATTATTAAAGTCCTTATATACAAACCAATATCGTACACTGCACATTATCGCTCCGTCCATATCCTGACAACCCCGTCCAATCCAGCTGATGCTAACAAATTTTTCGTGGGATGCGCATCCACCGCAAGTACAACATCTAAATTATCAGTTCAGGTTTTACCAAACTTAGCGCACAATAGAGCTGGCGTACCTTTATGACCATCAAGAATCTGGACCACGTCTTTAGTCTGAACATCCCAAAAGAAGATCCTGCCGTCCTCCGATCCACTCACACTAATCCAATTAGAATCACTCATAACTATGACTGCTTGATCACATACACCCAAACTCCTCTTGTAGTCGAAAACGTCGACACACAGATAAATTTCTCGTTTTTATGTCCTTGGTATGTTTTTACACATCGACCCTTTAAATAATCCCACAGTCGCACCGCTGAATCCAAGGCTCCTGATAGCAAGTACTTCCCATTTGGCGAAAATCGTACACATGATACCGGGGAATTGTTGTCTTCGATTAAAGTCTTTAAACACTGCCCAGTTGAAGTGTCCCACAGACGGCTAAATCAATATCAGTCAATATCATATTATTCCTAATAATTTAATACGTACATTTGACCATCATGACTGCATGATACAATCATAGTCCCATCTCTAGTGAAATGGACTGCAGAGACTGGATCCGAGTGCGCAGGTAGCGTTCTTAGACACACACCTTTCTTCACATCCCATATCTTAATTGATTCGTCAAAACTTCCTGAAGCAATAAGATTGCCTTTCGGATTAAAATCCACACTATAAGCATAGTTCGTGTGTCCTCTTAGTGTCCTCAATATTCGTCCCTGGTCCACGTTAGCGAAGGTAGCCTCAGAACCTGAGGCCCACTTACAGACATAACATTCCATATTCGTACAGTCTTATCATCAGACGCCGACGCCAGAACTTTCGAATCCGGCGACCACGCAATGTCATTTATGCCTCTTCCATGTCCCTCAATAGTAGTCTCATACTCGCCGTCGTCAGCATGCCATATCTTGATCGTCTTATCCGCGGCTACATCCACCGTTAACCAAAAAATTCTTTCAAGCAATAGACAAACTTACATGACGTCGCAATCCACTTTCCATCGGCGCTGAACTTGACGTTCGTAACACCAGCTTTGTGCCCTTCTAAAATAAAGTGAAGAACATATTTTGGTAGACCTGTCCGATCGGTTGTCACAACAGGTCGGGCATTAGCGCTCGCAGAAACATATCGGTGGCGTAATGCGTCGCCTGGATGAGATGGTAGTTCACTGTCTGTAGTGTCGCCACTGCTATCGGCAGACCTATCCGTATCCATTTTATCCATATTTCATGGAGAATCGGTAGTTTATATCATCTAGTGCATAAGATTCATTGCTGGCGATTTGTCCGTTGAACCGGCTCGTGCTGACGACAGTTTTCAGGGGCTCCAAATTATTTCAAGGCCTTAGGGTTAGGGCGTAACTGTGAACTATAACAAAATATCGATCGAATTAAGATTTGTTTTACTCTAAAGTAAATGCATTATTATGGTCTAACAGACTCACTTCTTCACTATATGCTGATCGTTATCCAAGATCTCAGTGGCAGCCTTCCGTAATCTGTTCATAATTGCCGCGCCCTCGTCTTCTTCACCCACACCTTCCACAATTATCAAATCTACGCCCGCTTCGTCAATGTTTCTTAAATGTGCAAATAAATTCCTCGAAATATCGGCTCCAGACTTGCCCAGTTCCTTGACGACACAGATCTTCTTCTTAATTTCTTCATCCCAAGAATCGAGGTTGAACAAGCGGGACGGCAAGATGCCAATTTTTAAATCCCCACTTAAACCACGTAAGTACCTTACAATCTCTCCACCACTACCATCCCCCTGTCCTAAAAAGACTACGACCTTTGCTTTGGGAGAATAATGTCGATACTTCATCCCCGGCGTCCGAACTTTCTCGTCTTGTTCTGCCTCGCTCTTTCCAGTGACGACATCCTTCCACAATGGCCCGCCGTACTTCCTAATCTCCTCAATACTAACACCACCTGGGCGCAATATGGCTGGAGGAGAGACAGTCCCGTCAACTACCGTGCTTTCCAGACCAACGTTACATGCCCCGCCATCCAAAATTAATGGAATCCGTCCAGCCATGTCGGTGTACACGTGCATCGCGGTCGTCGGACTAGGTCTCGAAGACGCGTTAGCAGACGGCGCCGCGATTGGCGTGTCAGTTATCGCAATCAATGCCCGCGCAACCGGATGCGACGGCATTCGCACGCCAAATGTGTTTTGGCCTGGCGTACAGGCTGGACTAATGACTGGTGTCTCGCTGCCATCTTCATTTCTACTCGGATCAGGGAGCGGCAATATAATCGTCAACGGTCCGGGCCAAAATTTCTGAATAAGAGGTTCATAAATGTCAGGTATTTTGGTGTCTAGTACTCGTCGTAGTTGCGAAACAGAGCTAATGTGTACGATCAACGGGTTATCCAACGGTCGATTCTTCGCTGCAAAAATTTGTCGTACAGCTGTAGTCGACAATGCTGATGCGCCTAGACCGTACACTGTTTCGGTCGGAAATGCAACGGGTGCTATATGTTTTCTGATCATGTCGCCAGCTTTGTGGAGGTTGGTGTAGGTTACTGAGGACTGTGGGATGTTTGGCATATCTGCGTCCCGCGGGAAGTCGATGTCAGATAGAGCTACTGGAACTATCTGGGTCGTAATCGGGGGAGATAAAGCTGACGATACCGATACCATTGTGGCTCTGATTGTTGTATGACCGCGGAGTGTACGGTGCAATAGGTTATGTCGTATGAAAGAAGACGTGATGGCGGTCGTGAGAAATGTCCCTACCAAGCTGATGAATACCGTGGGAGAAATGCCATATGCAAATTGCAAACTTTAAAACCACTCGTCAAGTCTTCAAGGTTGACCAGGCATAACGAGACCCGCAGTTGCCGAGAAAAGATATTGGCAAGAAGCTATCAATCGCGAAGAGTCCAAAATTCTGCGAAACTAAATTGCCGTAGACATGTGGCTCGCCTCCTGGTTACCTTGTAGCTGCTATTTGTTTTGATTCGATGAGTTTCAAAGCCTTAGCTTTGGAATTTCTCGTCTGACCGTTAATATGTCTGTCCAGTCGTACGTGAAACAAATAATGAACCGATGTAGAAGTCGCATGTTGGTATGACTTGCAACTTAAAGTTATTGCTCTAATGCTTGAACCCTGAACCCTAGGCCGGATGGATGTGTCCCCATGGTAAACTGCAGCCCCAACGAAAGATAATCTCAATCTTTGTGGGTTTGCATAGTATCGAGACAGCTTTGTATGATAATGTTACATATGTATGCATTCGCTATGGAAATTGGATTGAGACAATAACTGGCATGGCACGCTAGTAACAGCATGCGTGGACATGCACGTTTTCGTCCATTTCAGCAATAGACTCAAACGCAACGCAGGATCGCTCGGAATGAGTTAACTAATTTTCTACGTCCAGAGACGCAATGTGTCATTATAACTCTCTGTACTCAAAAATTTGTCTTCATATCAATGTTGAGATCCATAAACATCACACCGATCACATGCATCCCTATATTACATAACATCTACTTGACTCGACCGACTATACTACATCTCGTCCACACGGATTGTGGCTGCTCGTCGGCGTTCTTCGTCGGTCAAGACCCATTCGACACCACCCGCCTCTAATTCCTGCTCGTCCAATCCAAGTACCATAACGAGCTGCGCGACTCTGACAAATCTCTCCCTCAAGTAGTACCATTTTCCTTGCGACACATGAGAAATAATACCCGCCACGTCTCGCTCCAGCTGGATGGCACCGAGCTCGTTCACGCGTCCCGTCATTGCCCATACCCGCCTTTCTAATAATGTGGAAACATACTCGCTTGTCACAGAGAGTAGCCGCGAGTAATTTCTTTCCGTCAGAATCTTTCGGATAGGATGCATTAGTGCGTCCCATCCATAAGCGAATCTCAGACGCACGAGATCAGCTTGCTGTTGTGATAGTGACTCCTCTGGATCGTCGGTACTTCCGGACCCATGGGGCATATATGTTGCTTCTTTGAAAGCCTCTGACAATAGCGGTCGCAGACGAGGCTTCACAACTTGTACAAATATTACTTGTATACCATCGTGCAGTAACTCCTTAACTCGAGAATCAAACGAGCTAGATAGGCCATTGAGCGCAGACGTAACTTGTGCGTGCTCGTCACCAAATGGAAACACAGAAACGACCTCGCCATCTCCACATGATGCCACAACTGTGCCAATGATACGCTCTATATATTCCGTGGCCACGTCCAAATTGTTCAGATGAACCAGGAAACCATTGACCTTATCTTCAGGAGGTGGAGGAGGAGGACCGTTGCCAGACGACGTGCCAACACTTTTGGGATACGTCTCGTCACGCATCTTTCGCTGAATCATACCAACTAGATCGGATTCCAATACTCGTCGAACATTGCCAATAACATTTTTAATGAGATGCGCATGACCAGTAGAAACTGCCCGCTCTAAAACAGCATTCAGAACATACATAACATCGTCGATCGCAGAAGTAATCAGAGGTGAAGACGGCGAAGGTTCGGGTGGCAGACGTTTCAAGTTCGGTGCTTCATCTAGCTGAAACGCTTTTTCGACGGACCGTCTGAAGAAAAAGGTTGCCATTGATTCAAATGCGGATGCTACTCTTGTATTCATCTTCACGTATAGTTTGCTATCAGGAAGTATTGGAGGAATTTTCACCGCTGTCGCAGACTTGTTCTCTGTAATCGGTTTCTCATCTTCAGAATTGGGCTCTTGCGCCCACCATTTAATAGCCAAGAACTTGCAATATAAACTCCATCGTCCAATCATAACCGCGCATTCGTTCAGAACAGTATCGATATCTTGTACGTTGATGCCGGCATCGGTGCCTACTGCTGGACTCATTGACCGCATTCCCATATTTATTCCCATGCCGGTCGGCATAAAGCTCTGAACCAAGAAGCTGAAGGCATAGCTCTTGATATCTGATAGACGTCTGTTGATATTACGATCATCAAAATAAGTGTCCACGATAATTCCACCTTGAGTATCTGCTTCCAGCTGAATACGCTCTATAACTCTCTGCATCTTACCACGACCATAGTATCTCTCAACAATCGGAGTGTGTTGGTCGACAATGGTGGCAATATTCTCGAATAATCGAGATAGAGCCATTCCAAAGAAAAGCGGACCCTCAACTAAAAATACTTAGTTTAATTCAAAAGATACAGATACATATCCATATACGTACTCTTGCTGCCCATAAGCTGCCTGCTCTGACCAGCGATAATGGTGCAAACAAATTTGGCATAGACATCTAATCCCTCCTTCTCCTTCCCTATTAACGGGAACAATTTGAAGAACCTAGTGATCTTTTCCATATCTTTGGCCTTCGCGGCAGCTTCAAACTCCTTTAAAAATAGTGCACCAAATGATTCTGTCTCATTCTGTAGCGCGATTGCGGGACTCTCCGGATTCTCTTCCGTAGGCACCATTACCTCCGCAAATCGTCCCTTTACTAGCTCCGGAGGCAGCTTCGAAGCCCGATGTATATGCTGAGCAACTGCTTCCCAATCCCTCACTTGTGTCGCGTCGTAGATACCGATAATGCAAGACTTCAACTCCTGCGTCTTGAGTGCATAGTCCAACGACTGCTGTACACGCGATTGCTCCTTATCCAATTGTCGCACTTTCTGGGATATCCTCGATGCCACGAAGGACGCATCAGAAATCATCTTCGTTAGACTGCGCGCAGTCTGTTGAGGTGTGCTCAGAGATGCACCAAGGATATCTAACCGCTGCAACGAGAACGAGAGCGGACCTGTCTGCGATTCGTATAGAGATGTCATTTGTGCCGTCAATGCCTCCGATTTGGCATGCAAGTAGCTCATCGAGGCAACCAATTCATCGTACGTCGCACATTGCGAGATATCAGGGGGCGGATCGTCCGCCATCTTGATATATTCTAGACTCGTAGACCGAATGTATTGTCTTGATAACATTGCGCAGCCTCTAATCGGGGGCTCATATTGAGTTTCAATACCGGCCCTCCCTAACCCTAGCCAATCACTAAGAAAGGTACAATCGATGTCCAGATGAGTAGGATAAAGCGATTAATTATTCCAAATGGACTGAAAGAGGACATCCAGCATCCATGCTATGCTCTTATATGAGAGTTTAATATCCCAAACTGAAGGTTAAGTGGAATCCGCGAAGGTAGAAGGAGCGGATGTAATTATTGCAATGGACCCTCCTTCAACGGATGCCTAGCGATCTCCAACTCCAACTCTATACGTCTCTAATATGCCTTGCGGCCGTAGCCAGGGTAGGTTGGCGCATGGGGGAATGTAGACAGACAAAATACGGTAACATAATAAATCCACAACCAATACGTGCATCTTACATTGATATTGATATTGATATTGAACTCGTTAAGCCGTAATTCTTATAACATTGACCAGCAGATACATATCAAGCGTTTAAAGTACTTCAGACAATACGCCTCGTCATGGTAAGCCACGAACATGTTTCCGCACGTATACGCAAATCTCAGACGAATGCCTAGTGTTGGTTTAATTCAATGATACAAGCGGTGAGAATCATTCAGCTTATAAGTCATCTTCAAGCATCTGCTGTCTGGCAGGAAAGGTATCGACGTAAGAAGAAGGAAATAGTTTGATGAGCAGTTAGAAGTGATTTTTGGAAGAAACATTTGTGTTGGCACCGAAGAGACAGATTAACTTGTAAACCTTTCACACGCGAACAGAACAAGTATCCTTTATTTCTAATAAATTAAACGTTACCGAATGAGTCGAACATTTGCTCAGCTGGCAGAATATCACAGCGAGAAGCAGACAAGAAATCAAAAATGCGACTTCAACGCAAAATCTTGTCATCCTAGAAACATAAATTGTTGTTAAGCAGTAACTAGTTAACTAGGGTAATAATGCAAGAGTCTCGAAATAAAATGGAAATACACCCTAACCCAAGTTCTTTCCTTATCAAGGCTTCTTAGTTTGCTTGCTTTCAGAAATTAGACCCTGCTAGCTCAATTGGCAGAGCGTGAGACTCTTAAGATCTTTTCCGGAAGTTATCTCAAGGTTGGGGGTTCGAGACCCCCGTGGGGTGAATTTTTTTGGTGTGATTTACCTAACTTGGTAGTTTCAAGTTTCTTTTGTTTGATGGGAACTTATAAAACTTTATTTATCACTCTGTACGCCCGGTTATATATGTCGGATCCAATAGGGGCTTTCATCCAAAGTGCCAATTCGCTGCATTTTTGGCTAATTTTAATCGAAACCCCAACCCTGGACATAATTGACGAAGAATTTGTACCACCTATTTCTCCGCTAAAAAAATCTCAAAACCGGGTTTGTGTGAAGGGTTAGGGTATGTCTGCTAAAACTTTAAAAGAGCCAGTTTCGCGCTTTGGATGAAAGCCCCTAATATAGCAGCCAAATGAAAAATGGCATTTTATAATGATAAGTGACAGCGACCTGCTACAGCACTAGCGTAACTTGTAGATAGTATATCCATAATTATTTCTGCATTATATATCGATCAAACTATATCAAGCACAATACGAGCAAGTTATGCAAGATGAGTGACAAATCCTATATACAAATAAACGTCTCATCTCAACGCCTGAATATATTCATTCTACCCAGTTATTTATTTCCATTTTCCTGCTTAATCTTGTCCGCAATATAACCTTCCATAAATTTATCCCTGCAGCTCCAGACCTTAGCTTGTATATCTGCGCAAGCCTTGGTGGGACTGTCTGTCGCCTTTAGTATGCAATCTTGGAGTTCGTCCATTGATGGTCCGCATGCTTCTCTTAAAAACACATACGAGGGAACTCTAGAATACACACTCATTAGACTACCGTTTCGTCAAAATGAAAAGTGAAAGTTGAAAGTCAACGAACCGGGCCTTGACGCATCTCATGAGTAGATTAATGTAGACTTGGCAATTTTGAGATATAGCCTGTGGATCTTTGAATCTCCGAAAACATTGGTTCTGGTCCTTGAGCTCTTGACCACAGTACGTAACAGTCTGTTTATGTGATGAAACTATTAGTATCGTGTGCCCACTAGTACTGCCAGTAGATATTCTAGATTGCTCTTGGGATATGATATCCGATGGGTATGGATTCGATGCTTACCTCGTCCAGAATTACAGCTTGCGCGGACATTATGAGCTAATGCGTCCGGTATGAATAGCAGTTACAGCGTCCTGACTTTTATCAATCTCTTTACTCTTCAATGTAATTCGCAATAAAGGTAGTCTTTAAACGAAAAACAGCAGCCACAGGCCGAAGAAATTAATCCAAGCCACAGTATGTCTTCGATACACAGCCACAGCTCCGCCAACACCAACCACGTCGACATGGCACAATGAAATGCCAGCCAAAGCTGAGGGAGTCCAACCACCCGTGCAATCATTCCACTGCGCAGTTAGGCTGCTAACGAGATCTGAGGGCAGTAATTATACTATACAATTTTAGCCGGTCTGCCTGATTAAATATCTTTTGCAACGGCCTTTGTCGGGCACATCGCGAAGCCGCGCATGATCAGGTACGCAGCAATATCCCCCAATCTCCTACCTTAAGCAATTAAACATCTACATGCCCCCGCAAACACCGCATGACCAGATGAGCTCCGACCTATTCTACTCTTTTCTGCGCATCACGACGGCCCAGATTCTTCGCGCGTCCGGAATCGATAGATGTCCCCCGTCGGTACTGGACACTTTGACTGATCTCGCGATCCGGTACATGACCCTGCTGTCTACCAGGGCCGCTTCGTATGCAGCGTTATGTGGACGGGAAGAGCCGGGTGTGGGGGATATCAGGATGGCTATGGAGGCTGCAGGCGGGTTACGGCCCATGCGGATATTAGATGAGTTTCCTGACGGCGGGGACGAGGAGGAGGAGGCGGAGGATGAAGGCTTGCAACGATTCATAGAATGGTGCTACAATACCACGAAGGAGTTTAATACAGTTACTGGAGGTGAAGAATTAGTTGACAGTAAGTGTTAGCATGTCATATTAGGTGAAATATTTGCGGGTTGCTAAATGATTTAGGTCTGATTAAGAGGCAATCCAAAGTCAGTCAAGAAGATCGATTCCGAGGAACGATTTTAGATCCGTCAAATGCTGCGACTGAAGAACTAGACGTTGAAGTAAAAATTGAAGGCGGTCCGGGACCAAATCTATCGTCTACTGATGGTGAAAATGGTATAATATAGCGGCATTTTGAGGTACTATAAGAGGGATAATTGAGAGTATTGTAAGATGCTTTATTTGGATATAGGTCACATTTTTTGTACTATAGGTTGATTGCTTGTAATAGTAGCTCGGCGTATTTGAATTTTAGAAAATCATGGACTCCAAATTACTGAATCAATAGTACATAAAATTTTAAGGCTTTAGTACATGCGATATCTGACTATCGAACAATCCCATATCTCCTGGCTAATAAATTCACGTATTTAAAATACATACCAAACCAAACAAGATAATCTTGACACCTTGGAAATTCATACATAGATATTATGAAACGATAAAACAATTACGAAACAACGAGGACCATTCGACAAAAAGAAGATATAATATCATCACAGAACTATACAGTAACGTACAAAGCCCAACCAATTCAAAAGTATACCCAGTCCGTGATAATAGTCACAAATAATACAATTATAGTACTAAGACATATCATACATAGTCCAGACAAGCGACGCTGATAACGATCTTTTATCTTTCGTAGACTCATTTGGTCAAGTAAGAACCACTTCCCCGTTATTGAGCACACTTTCGACGATGTCGTCTGGCACAAGGCTCAACTCCTCGTGATTCTCGATCAAACTATTCACTGCCTCAATGGCCAAGAAATAGCTATCGCCAGCGAGTCCTCCAATTGGCACTTGCGGGGATTCCTCATCACCTGACAACCTCGCAGGTGCGCCTGTCGGCGACTCTCCATCGAAGCTAGATGTGGATGGATAAAGGATATTTGGAGTAATCACGGTAGACAGGTTATGAATGTCCATCTTCGAACCCGATTCCTCATCTACATGCGAAAAAGATGCAACCCATTTCAAAAAGTTGAAGATAATCTCCAAGGAATCCCTATGTGCACGTGGTAACAAGCAGCAGCAAAGATGTAACACCCTTAGCCGTGTATTATCGTCTGTTATCCGTTGCGAGGCAACCCAAACCTTATAAAGCTTAAATGTAAGAAGAGGATCCGGTAGTTCGCGAAGGAACTTCTTAAGCAGAGCGGCCAGCTGAACCGGTGACTCTGAATCTAAGTCAACTGGTTGCAGATTTCCTGCTGCTTTGTCTATCTGTTCAGCGAGTGCCTTTAGCTTCCGAATATTACCATTTTTACGGAAGACGCCTTCGACCGACATATCTGATCCAACTGTTAGCACGATTGGCATATCGCTCATACATATTAAAGCCCATACCTTTTCGCCTCATAGCTGAGATAACATCGTCTACGAAAGCGGGCACCTTCAGCGGTCCCTTGCTAACACCTAGTTCCGAATCCGTGCCACTTCTGTCGACAAGAATCTCTAAGGGCACCTTGAATACATCAGCTGTAACGTTTGTTGCAGCTCCTTTCCTCTTACTGCCAGATTTTTCACTAGTACTGTTTGTGTTGGTTGTCAGTAAGCCGCTTCCGTTTGGGGTCGACGAGCCATTCTTTTGATACCCATTGCCATTGCTGCCACTATTATTGTTGCTGTTATTCGAATTTTTCGAGAACGCTTTGCCAAATTTCTCCCAGAAGCTAATTTTCACGGCATCATTTGATCCTGGCGAAGCAGTCCTTGGCTCACACAGTATCTCTGACAACTCCTCAGCAGAAAAGAACTCCGCCAGCAGCGGCTGCAACGCATCCGCAGCATATTGTCGCACCAAGAAGTACTCGACAGGTAACAACTCGGAGAATAACTTTCGAGCACCGCGATGAGTAGCTGCAGCAGAATGTTTCGAGGACGCGACTGAGTGCATCCGATCAATGGATGTTTGTGCGCCCATAGAATTACCATCCACTCGAACTGTACCGTCGCTGGCATTGCCAACTTGATGACCGCCATTCGGCTGATTAATTAATTTTGGTGTAGGTCCGCTTCCAATAACAAGGGATGATTGCCGTTGATGACGGAACGCGTTTGGTCGCTGTTCACGTGCCTGTTCCGCTGCAACAATTCGAGGTATATCATCAAGCGTGAGGTATTTTTCACCAAATAATATATCGGGTTTATCGGCAGTATGAGCTACTGTACTGGTACGGCTAAATCTTTGGCTCGTTGGTAAGGAAGAAGATACAGCAGGTGACGGTGAGGAGTTCGACGAATCTTCGGGAATGGGTGAACTATTGCCATTTTTCGAATTCGATGGCGATACAGTCGATGTTATGGGCGAGCTCCCAAACTCTTTAGGATAGCTGTTCGCAGCTGGGGCATGTGGCGAGCTTCCATTTGATTTTTTGCTGCTGCTGCGACGACGCTGCAACGAGAATTCTTGCGGGGACATTTGCAGAGGTTTCTGCGATTCAGTGGATATGGGCTTTGACCTTCGAGTCTGCTTTCCTTTGGCATCTGAAATTGCTCTTTTGAACCTTGTTGATCGTAACCGTCGAATGTCGCTAAGTGTATTAACGTAACCAGCAACCGATTCGAACTTATCTGTCGACGCCGCCCGATGTAGTGCCTCACCCTGATTGTTGTCATAAATACCCTTATAAACTCTTTGCAGCGCAACGTTTAGTAAGAAAGAGTACTGCTTCAAACGCGACACAAAGACAAATCCATGCCTGTTGTTCTCTTCTTCCTTGGCACAGATTTGGCATATAATGACTCGTTCAGAATCGCTCCAAACAGTCTCAGAAATCTCGTCTGCCAAATGACGAGAGCATCGGGAGCACAAAAAGCAATCTCCAGCAAGGTGCCACCGACGATCACGCTTGTCATTCTTCTCCTGGCTCGTCAGTCTTGTGCACTTTTCCTCGATTCCTTTCCTGCACGCAACACATTGATCTGTAATATTTGGAATAAGTGTATCCTGGCTGAGAGGAGGCGGTGTATTGTGTGACGAAAGATAGTCAAGGAAATGGTCCACCGCTTGATATTCCGGAGACTTTTTATCCAGTTCTAAACCTGTGTCCAAACCAAACTGTATTAAGAGCTTCAAGTAGTGTGCCATTGACGTGACAAGATCAAGTAAATCCTTAGTCATTCGGCTTGGATTCACCTGTGTCAGGAACCCACCGGGTAAAGTCGTCAAAAAATTGACCACGTTCTTGCATAGTGTCTTAGGCTCTTTACCAAAGTTTTTGGTGCCAACGTGGGAATATTGTCGCAGATCGTCGATTGCGGAAAATAAAACTTGAATCCGATACACTAATCTACCTGTCGCAAGAACCGCATCCATTGTTGCACCACTAGTCGCGTACTGTAGCATATCTGAAATGCAAGCGGCTGACACTTCTTCATATTCGCTGAGAACAGTCCATATACGATAGACATTGTTTTCGACATGCTTTTGTTTCTCTTTCAGCATTTCCGGTGTTAAATCACTGTCTTCTTTCCAAAGGTAAGGACCAGGATCTGAGACTGCTGAGTCCAATTGTTGCGAGCCGTTACGTAGACGTACGTTCCAGAATTTGTGAATCATATAGCATTCTGGATGCCAATGCTCATGCCGACCATTTCTGAGATTCTCAACAAACTGTTTCAAAATAGCACTATGGCATCCTTCACATCGATCTGCAAATAAAGTTGAGAAGTGGAAGTGGCAATATACGGCGCCATCGCGTTCGTAATAATTATCGTCAGCCTGAAACACGCGTGGGCAAATTGAGCAGGTGAAGTGCTCAAGATGGTATTTGTGCCCCACGGCCATAACATAATCACCACGAAGAGCTCCACCGCAAACATGACATAGCAGGGATTTTCGGCGGAAGAAGTCGTGTTCGCAGAGGGGCAGTGTTGGACCGCTTTTAGGTGAAGCTTCGGATGGTGGCATTGGAAAAAATCTGTCGACGACTGGCTTGCCGCAATCCTAACATAAAGGGAGTCAGACACACTCAGTGTACTTAAAGATGACATAATAGTGAGCTCTCGCGTTAGTGAATGCCGCTGACGTGCGTGATTGCTGCGTATCGAGACAATTGCGGGAAACCGTGCGCATTCAGGGCCAGGAACCAAAACAAACTCAATAAAAAAGCGCGAAAACACATACAGCGCAAACAAAACAACTCTTGTGGAAAGCGGCGTCCATTGCTCTGATAGTAGGGCTCTCTAATTCGCGGTTGCAGTAGGCACATAGATTCGACTTGTTATTTTTCCGTTCGGAGAACAGTATGGGAGACTGTGTATCTGACGCGCGCGGTTGCTGCTTCGTTGGCGACGCCTGGGCGGGCCTGGTGAGTAACATTGTGGCAGCTAGTGAGCGACGAGAGAAACGTGGGACACGCCGCAAGCTGCGGCCGGGGTTGTTGATGAATAGTATGGAAGATCGAAGATGCGGAGGCCGTGGTGAGCTGGAGGAGAGGCTATACAGGACGGGGAGCCGACGACGAGAGGATGCACTTTGGTGGGCGAATTAGACAGGGGCTTTTTGCGTGCCTGACCAGCGGGATGGCTTAGTCACATTTAGCATGATGGCTGAGTCATCTCAGATCTAAGCGAGCAGTCTGGATAAATTTAGGGAGCGCTACTACTAGGGAATATTGCATGTAGGGTACTAGTGGTAGATTCACCGGTTACCATTCCACCCATTGTTCAATCTGACAGGTGGACCCTTACCCTCATGGTGCTTGTATCATAAAAGTATGGCTGAGCAATGGCTGCAAATCCACACGGGACGAATTAATGCTACCACAATAGGTCATATCCGTCGTTGGCCACCCACAATAGTGGAGATTCGGTAATTTCTTATTGCGACTCGGGGCCTATTAGTCCCAATCAAGGGTCAGCTCAGCTCTCAGCTCATCGCACAGTAAAAACCTGCAGATTGGTTGTCGCTCTTCTCAAGCTACTGTCCAGGGAATTACATAATATTCGTGCGTTGCCCATATTCCGGGAAATTCTAAATTACGTGGGATCATAGAATCACGAGGATATGCCTATTTTTATTATAGACTACCGACTACCAAATACGGCTTGGTTGTCGGGTATTTTAGTTCGCGATTATTAGGTCAGGTGCAATGTTAACAACTCGCCACGCCTTCTCTCAAGCCCACGTCATCATCGGTCACGGCAGGTGACTTGTTTACCTTTGGCTACGTGTTCCGACCCATAGCTCTCTGCCTTTTTAGCTACTCAGATAATATGCTTACTACTTCTCCGGATATTTCTATATTAAGAACATATATATGACGTAGTAATTATTGCCCTCACTCGTAGCAACCGATTTAGATCCATTCTATTTGCAGTATTTCAGCCGCACGACAATTCGCGTCGCTGGTATGATATAAGGGTTGTAATTGATTACGCAGGGAATCTAAACCCGTCTGATTGTAAATTTTGCGCAACTTCAGCTTCAATAATCTGCAGCAACAGCAAGCGGTCTATTGAAAGTAACTGTGTCATTCGATCCTCAAGATAGGAAAAACATGTATCCTTCAACATTTCTGCGACTTGCCTGGTGCTTGGCTTTCGCAGTATCCATTTCAGTCGTCAAAGCTCGTCCAGTAATCCAGGCCACCAGCCATTTCGCGCTGGCTCAACCTGACTCTGGCACTTGCGAAATGGCTTTTGTGCCGCACAATCACAGAATTGAAGAGCATGGTGGAAAAACTGACGATTGGGAGCTCCTGTACCATGAGGCTAGAAATGATCGAGTCGATGATTCTAATGATCTCAGACTCGAAAGGAACGTTGGCTGCGATCCCGCTGTTGTCATCAATACTTCTGAGTTCGGTGCTGGCGATTTGGACTATATTGAGGAGTTCGAACAGGAAAGAGAGCACTGGATTGCTGACCAAGGGTATATGAGGCAAGCAGATGCTATACTTGCTCTACAAGATGACCAGTTGTGGAACGATTTCGGCGAAAACAATCATAGAATTGGATACGTTGGCAGAACGAGGCAGATAATTCAAGGTCTGATTTGTTTACTTCCTGACAAAGCCAAGCAATATACAACCTGTCCTAAAAGCGCCAAAGAAGTAGGCAGCGCAGAAATTAATTTTGAATTTAACCAGTAATAATCGACTAGTCTCAATTCAACCTGCAGCTGACTTATGATTATCAATTCTCTTCCTCACAACTGTAAGCTGATCTGTGTGTTATAGACTGACGGAAACTGATGGCGATATGTTCGTGTACTACTATTCTGCAGTAGCGTATTGCAGTTCTCTCCTTCTCTGTTTCTGTTGTTCTCTGGTATCAATTTGTCAACACCTATTATACAATCGTCTATTAGTGCAAATATGTACATACAACGTTCCGTTCCACTTGGCTATGTCCTCTCCTCTGCTTTTAATGCATTAATACAATCTTCCATAATTTTGTCCACGCCTTTAATTCCCTTGAGTCTATTCAAAACAGGCTCAATGATATCCCAATCAGTTTGGGCTTTCTCGACGTCACCCTTCTGTACTAGTTCTCGTATCCGCGTCGGTGCACCAACAATAACCCTCAGAAACTCTGACTTCTCTTTACTTGAGTGCCCATTGCCATTGCTGGCCACATCCTCTGATGCATTCTTCCTTCGTCGCTCCGAAAGTGTTGCTATTAGTGTAGTAGACACCTCCGCGATATGTGCTACTGCCGGCTCCAGCGCAGATGTAGTAGGTCGTAATGGATCTATATTACCTCTCATGGACTGTATCGTCTCTGTAGCCGAGATTAACTTGCTGTAATTATCGTATACAAGAGCCTTTCCTTCGCCATCCAGTGTCCTGATCTCATGTAACAGCGTATTCTCCTTACTCAAAACCTCCTTAGTCTTATTCTCCCTTACAAATTTGTCCAGCCAGACCTCTGGTCGAAAATCCGGCCGGTCGATATCGGACGGGGGAACACCTGCTGTATAGCGATCTTGTCCAATAGCATAGAATTCCCGTAGGGCATGGCGTCTTGCAGCCGCAGCTGTAGATCTTGTTGGGGTGCCTCTATGAGATGACCGCAGATGTGCTCCGTTTGGCGCAGCTGATGATACAGACCGGAGTGTCGATGTAGATTCTGTTGATGTGCGACGAGAGCTGGCCGGTGTTGATGCCGTTGATGTCTGTCTTGCGGACATGGCTTGCTAGCAGTAGTGGTATATTCTAAATTTTTTTCACCTTGCACTAATACTAGTAGGTGTTCTCTTCCTTGTTGTAAATTATAACTGCTAATCCTAGTGTCACCTTCGGCTGAAGAATATTGCGTGGAGATACTGTTGCGCTGGCGGTCCACCTATTCCTTAGGATTTTGAGTTTCGATTACGACAATCATCCCACCTCACCGCCCGCCTTCGATCATGAATTATAGTCTCAGCGCCTTCACAATCGCATAATCCAACCCACACAGCCAATGATACGCCTAAAATTAAATACAGGAGCCAGCTCGCCTGATTCCAAGAAAAACGCGTCAACAGCCTCGTCGCCGCCAGGCCTACCGAAGATCAAAGTCAAACATGGAAGGAAGAGCAAATCTACATCCGGCGCTGCGACATCGCCACCTTCACAGCTTCTCACCCCTCGAATATCTATAAAACCGCCACTTGTCAAACCATCGGGACCAGTACGTCATGGATTGCCACGGATTCGAGTAAAGCCCGTACGGCAGCCGGGCCAAGGCTATGACTCCGAGGCGCCAGATCGGGAGGACGACCCTTTGATTGAGGAAGGTCTTATTTTTCGGTTTGAGATGGAGAGTTTCAGTCGTGAGGAACAGGCCATTCGTGCAAGATACCTTGAGAGATTAAGGTCTGCCGTCGAACTTCAGGGAACTGAATTTGGCGAGGTCTGGATCAAGTTCAAGGATACTCGGCACGCGGCAGTGGGTATTCGGGACAAGCTTTTCTTTGCGGTGTTGGTGGATTTACCGACTGTCATTGAGGCGCAGAAGACACTGGACCGGAAGAATATCTATAAGGTCGCAGATATATGCCAGATGTTGATTGTTCTGGATGAGATTGTTTCGGAAGAGCAGGTCGTGGGATTTAGGTCGCGGGTGATGCCAGACTCGGAGCTGCAGAAACCAGAAAACAAGGGCAACCGAAAGGAAGAGCTACCTTATCCTCATGGCATAACTCCACCAATGCGATTTGCGAGGTCTCGAAGATTCAGAAAACGGATTGTCAAAGTTGCCGAGCCTGTGCAAACCAAACCTATTGAGAAGCCGATTCCAAAAGTTGTTATCCGGACGAAGCCAAAGCCGGAAGAAGGACCAGAGTTTGATAAAGAAGACGAAGAGGATGACAATCAGGACGGAAGACTTCAACGCGAAACGACAGAAGAACTGCCGCATACACCTGGGACGCAATCTGTTCGTGAGCCAAGTGTCGCGCTAAGTGATGCCGATGCGGGATATAACATGCTAGGTGGATATAATCAAGAAGAAGCTACGGAATTTGGCGACGAAATTGAATCACTGTTTGGTAATGAAAGTGATGAAGAGGAAGAGGAAGAGGAGGACGAGGAGGACGAGGAAGAGGACGAGGACGGCAAGAAGAGAGGAGGCAAGATGGATGACGAAGAAATTGAAGCGATACACCACCTTGAGCTTCTCAAGGAAGAGATAGCAGAACTACAAAGTACAATCGAGAGTAAGGAGCGCGATGCGGAGAATGCCACAAATCCTATCCTGCGCAACCGTTTCCTTGATGTAGTTAATAAGCTCCGTAAGGAACTGGCCTTGAAGAAAGCGGAATTGGAAAAGGAAGATGAAGAGGAGTAAAATTTGTAAGATATTTGATCATTCTGTTGTATACCATATATAGTACAAGCTGGTTGACGACGGTTTGAGTGTGGAGTTAACAATAATAACCAGAATTTGGTCGCTCTTGCTGAGCATTAGGGAAGGACTATGCAGGTTCTGAATTTTAAACCCAGGTTGATACAGGCAATTAAAGTTTTCATTGCTATGTACAAACTTTATTTGCCCAACACAAATGGAGCAAATTTCGACGTGTAACCCACCATGAAGCTTCAACATCTGTCGTCAGTCCCAGTGTGTGTTCAATCGAATCCTCTGCCTCAGATCACGAGATTTTGTCAACTGCAAACCGTACATCGACAGTCTCAATGATCGAAAGGATATAGCATCATGCCATCCGTGAAAGCACCTAAAGCTAGCAGCTCTGCCAGAGCGGCGTCACAGCCGTACACGATGCCTCTGTCACCACCAGCGTCGTCTGCCTCGTCGTCTGGCTCCATGCATTTGCTCGAGAACCTGTCACAACCTGCCCAGACAATGTACAATAAAATGATGAATTCAATGCCGGAAGGACATATATATACGCAGACTGAGTTGACGGAGATGGTGGGAATCTCAGATCCGCTGAGATTAATGGGGTTGATCCAAGAGAATATGAACATGGTGAATACGAGTTGTTCATGCGACGTGAGGGCCGGATATGCTGATTATTGTTTTAGGGTCTTGTCAAAATGTTACAGCAAGGTGATGAGCTGTGTTACCAGGCTATAAAGAGAGAGGATGCTGAAAAGTACGTATGCATGCCATTATCAAGTGTTAGCCGTATGCTAAATTGAGCAGAATACAAGCTATGACAAAAGACGAGGCTATGGTATACTCATATATCGAATCGTCGGGAACAGAAGGTATGATACGCAAAACTAGGTATGGGTATATGGAAATAGTATTGTAACATTTATGAAGGAATATGGACGAAGACCATCAAGGCAAAAACTAATCTACATCAGTCTGTCGTGCAACGATGTTTAAAGAGTCTGGAAAGCAAGCGGTATATTAAGAATATCAAGTCAGTAAAGGTATGTATCGTTGGGCCCATTTACAAATTTAGAGCCTAATTCGATATAGTATCCGACAAGAAAAATTTACATGCTTGCCTCATTACAACCGTCAATAGACGTTACTGGCGGACCATGGTTTACAGACTCCGAACTTGATACGGAATTCATCTCCAGTTTACTTTCAATCATCTTTCGTTATGTAATGTCCGAATCTATCCCAACGGAGGACGACAAGGCTTTTGTTCCCGCACCTACAAGTAAGAAGACAAATCGCAAATTGACCAAGAATGAGAAGAAAGAAGAAATAGTCTATGATCAGCTATCATATCCTGCTAACTACAGTGCGTATCCATCAATAAATCAAATTCATGAGTTTGTACACACATCCGGCATCACTACAGTTGAGTTGGCACAGTCGGATATTAAAGCGTTACTGGACGTGCTTATATATGACGGAAAAATCGAGACCATCGATCACGGAATGACATACAGAGCTATATTAAGCGCAACTGCCGATGACGAGACTTCGGCCGAAGCGTCTGAATATGACTCAATATGGTCATACGGTCCGTTTTTGTAATCGACGGAAGGGAAATGTATTATAGATTGCCGGTATATGATTTCTGCATGCATGGGTTGCCCTGATTTTGGATAGTTACAAGATAGCGAGTTGGTTATGAGTGAGTTTTGATTGAAAAGTCGATTATGTACAGTATAGCAGACATAATTTACAATGTGGGAATGAGTCTTTCGTTTTTTCAACGAAGAGTATTTACATTACATCGGTACGAATCGCCGCGGGGTGGGGAAAGGAAATGCGTTTACTCCCAAAATTTCCAAAAACTTGGTTTCTGGAACGAGGACTCTCGACGGTCTTTGGCGGGAACCCATTTCTTGATTTTCTTGGCGATTTCCTCGCTTGCTCCCTGTGCATCATATCGACGGCCGAAGACATTCACAAACTCACCCTCCGGATCTGGATGAAAATTATTAGAAATTCCTAAAGAAGACAAATTATCACATTATCTTACCCATAAGATAGAAGAAAATCGAATGATCTACGATATAGTCGTCCTCAGGTGTAGCATCGGGTGGAGTCGAGAAATACACGCGGTAAGCCTTGCAGCAGGCCTCAACATCGCTGTAGGGCCCCGTCAGACCGACAATGCCTTCAATGTCAAAGTCCTCCAGATACTTTTTCAGGACTGGAGGAGTATCCCGAATCGGATCACAACTGATAAAAATCGGCTGGATATTAATTCCTTGCTTCCTCAGATCTTTTCGGAGTTAGTAAATCCACGATAGAGAGCAATTTGAATTGCACGCACTCTTTATAATTATAGCCATTTTGTCGAGCTCTTCCGGGCAGATATCTGGACATAGTGTGAAACCAAAGTAGATCTGCACGTTGTAAATTAATAAAATGGCCGCCATTTCACTGATTAGGACTCTACCAAACTAAATTTCCCCTTGAGATTTTCTTGCGTGAAGATACCTCCACTTTGGTCTATGAGCTGAAACGGACCTCCTATTAAAGCCTTGCCAAATGACTCGCTCTCTTGTTCCTCTCTGTGTGCGTCCACCGCTCGCTGTACTCGACGCTTGTAGCTGATCAACAAGGCCAGACCACCGGCAAAAATTAGCATTCCCGCGACATTGAAAAACTAGAGTCACTTTACGTTAAAATCAAATAGTAATATAAATAAAGGAATATATTTACCCCCAGTGGATTTCTTCTTTTTGGCTTTGCAACTTTGAAAACCACCGATTCTTCTTCAGTGAGCTGGGGGTCAGCCATAGGCCGCTTCTTGCCTGTAACTAACGCATCAAGATCCTCCTCCACTTTCTTTTCCTCTGGCTTCTTCTCATTGAATATAGGTAGAGTCGTGGAAAACGGTCTATGTAGGGGACAGGACAAAACTCTCCTTGATCGGGACGCATTTCGCATAGCATTTTCAGTCGACACGCGAGAAAATGACCTGCCCGATAGTTGTGAGCACAGAGTGGCAGTTTGTCGCCAAATCCCGGCCATCTGCACAATGGTAGTCTTATTCGTCGCTAGCATTATGGTGGCCTGGAGATGTGGATATCGAACGATCTTGATACAATGTTGGTATTTCCTTATTAGTATGTACTGGCTCTTTCTCGACGAAGCTGGTGTGGCGAGATGTGGCGGTGCGTATCTGCTGCCGTGCCACACCATTCCCCCTGGATTCGCTAAATGAAAATGAGCTAAAAGGGAACCTCAGCACAAAGACGCTAACGCGACATTATTTCATACATTCAAGCCGACATAATATCAATGCCGGCATCGGTATTTGAGACTCCGACGAAGAGGAAGGCTGTACCAGAAATCTTAGCGGATCAAATGTCGTCGGGAGATGGCGAGTCGATTGAACATAGTGAACTAATCTCTGACAGAGATGTGCACAAGGTATTACTTCCTGACGACAACCATTATGATTCACATTGTTAATCGACTCTTAGACGTGCTACGTAATTAAGCCAAGTGGAAATGCGCGAAAGAAGGCAAAACGAAGTCATCCATTTATTAGGTTGGATCAGTCAATCCCAGAAACAGAAGGTCATGTTGTGGATCGGTGGACGCTTTACACGAAAAGTATAGCAAATATACAGACAAAACTTGAGAGTCTTTTGAATGACGCGGATGAATCGACGTTGCATCGGGTATGGAAATACGTGACATCGACACAGGACTACCACCACGATGCTTATACTCTGTTGCCCGTCGGACTCGTCCTTGCCGGTGCAAATATCTCAAGTCATACGCGTTTGTTCACAAATATGAGCAAGTATATCGAACAAAGGGAAGGGCAAAAAGTCGTGACAGTTGTCGTAACACTACGGGATGCTTCGAGCTTAAGAGAGGCTCTGCGAAAGATTATCAGCCAATTAGTTGGCCAACGGAAAGCGGATGATGAGGACGAAATAACTGCCAGGATGAACACCGTTCCTCAAGGCGATCAGACTGACAAGCGCCTCAGCTATGACTTGGATCTACTAGTCGATTGGTTCGTGAAACAGGAAAGTGTAGAGAAGATTGTGGTTATCATTCAAGATGCGGACGGGTCTGACGGTAATCTACTGCCGGAGGTTATACGGATGCTGTTGTAAGTAACGATCTGGTCTGCCATCAGTCCGTCAGAACTAACATGCGCTGCAGCGTCTACAGAAATCGTCTCCCGTTTGTACTTCTCCTTGGCATCGCAACAACTCTGCCTATCTTTAACACCAAGATTCCGAAACGAACAATGAGGATAATTGACTTCGAATCGTTCGACGTTCTGCATACCGACGATAGCCTGACACGGCTCCTGGACGAGGTATGGGAATTCTTCTGCCCGGTAGAGTGTACTGCATGCTGATAATGTCAAGATTTTATTGTCTAGCAGTACGCAGCTGTTACTGGGTCCGGGCTTATTCCGCAGCTTGCTGAAAAGATACAACAATCACACAAAAAATCTCGAGACGTTCACATCAGCCATTCAGGCAAGTATAATGAAATCACCGGCAGAGCGCATGCTAATCGTTGGACTTAGTATGCCTATATGACGCACTTCTTCGCCAATCCCCTGAGCATAATTCTTGCACCACCGGAGTCCATCGTAAAGTCGGAGGACCACATCATCGCTCTCCGCACGATTCCGTCCTTCCAATCTTATGTCGCTGATTGGATATCGAAGGAAGGATGCGATACCGAGCATATTCGTGAGTTGCTCACAGATTCGACCTCAGTATTGGCATTTGTTGGCTCCTGTCAAAAGGAGTTTTACGAGTTCGTATCAAGGCAGAGTGATGCTTTAAAGTTACTGGATGTTCTACAAGATGCGAGTAGTACATATAGTAGCACAACCGTGAAACGTACTCGAGCGGAACTATATGCAGATGCAATTACCGGGGCACTCAGACGCAGTCCGATTGTGCGCGAGCTTGTCATGTTCATAACCAAGATGAGCGCAGCCACAGTCGACAATCTCGCGAGACTTATTGACCAGAAATTTGACAAGGACTCTATTATTCGGAAGATGAGGGACCACTGGAATATCGGCTCCATGAACGGCAAGGCGAGTCATTTAAAACTAATCTCCAATATATCAAAGGCGATGCAGGAATTTCTTGAGTATGTCAACGTTTTGGCAATAATGCTTCGGTTGTTAACTTTGCATTAGCGCGAATTTGAACTCATATACAGATATCGTGTTTCACGAGCTATTTGTTTTCGATTCCGTTTCGCTATGCGAGAACGCATTTGCACCTAGATTCAGAGCGACGATAGAGAAAGCGCTAATGCAACCTTCTTACTACCTCTGCCATCCATCGGAGGCTGCAGAACTTGAGAAGCCGTTCCTTTCGGTGGCACACGCATTGTATAGAGAATCAGGCACACTGATAAATATATACGACTATTGGACAGCGTTTCATCAATACCTTGTAGCTAAGTGTGATACCGAAACGATGGACACTGAGTCATTGCCGGCAACGAACGAAGACGAGGACGCCGGTTATTCAAGCGGGATGACTCCTTCACCAACGAGTTTTTCAGAATCGCAGACTCTTGCATTATTTTATAAGGCAGTAAGTGAGTTGAAATACCTTGGTTTCCTGAAAGAAATGTCAAGTAAACGTGGTGGGAATAAGAATACAGTAGCTGTACTTCAAAAACTGGTATGGGACGGGTTATGATTGATGAATGCAGATACGCTAGATGTATATGCGATAACTGGTACCAAGTAACTAATGAAATGAATGCACATCATTGTACAACAGACATTCGTTATATGTCCAGCGTGCCGCCCCAATCCACTTGACAAGTACGTCCCAAAGTCAGCCAGTCGTCGTAATGATCGTTTTCATGTCCTCAACGGCGGGGACAGCTCGTAAGACTTAACGACATACTGCGGCCGAACTGGTACGTATAATCTAATCCCTTAGTGTGGCTGTGCATAGCGTAATAGATGATACATAGGCTAGTCCCAAAGAAGAATAGCCGGAATTTATTGTTTCTTCGGTCTTTATATATTTTGCCAAATATTCTGCAGAAAGCGTAAATTAGAGCTCGTTTGTGGGAACATGAAATTCTGCATCAGAAAAATATTACCCATATATTCCGACTTAATCCAGTCGACTTTGCTGTTAGAAGCCGTGGGAGTCCGTATGCTCCCAGACAGTGTAGTCGACCATTGTTATACGCCCCACCCTTCTCTGCAGAACAGGATAACGAACTTCTATGAAACGCAAATCCGAGGCTGAAGCAGGTACTCTGATGTCAACAGGTTTACGTAGCTGTGAGGCAGATCTGATTCATATCACAGTCGCGTATTGTAACTATGGAAAACGGAGAACAGTGGACAGGGACGGAGCACTGAGAAGTGACACCGGAGAAGAGTAAATGTGGTTTCTATTGCAGTTCACCAGTCTAGCCGACAATTCATTCGTTCGAAAGCAAAATGTACAAAACCATTATATCTTACACCTGTATGACCTTGAAGTCCGGCAACAGAATCTTCAAACCTTAAAAATACTACCATAGCAGAAACACATGCAAGTTTAAAACAGGGACTTAAAAAATAATTTAGCAGAAACACATGCAAGTTTAAAACAGGGACTTAAAAAATAAGTAAATTATAGTGAACTATAAATTTTATAAAATAAGATATATTGATTTAATTAATGAAACAGATCAGTTATATATCCCATAACATGCACAACGTCCACCAGAATCAAACGACACCTCTATTCACGAATGCTACTCCTAAACAAACAAAATAAATGAATCATAAACTTGTCAGACTACCATTCATGCCCGCCCGAGGTCTTTTCTCCGGAGAGACATAGACAACAAGGGTAGAGATCATCGAAAATCCATCTACATCTGCAGAAAATCTGCAAAATGCACAATAGGACCCAGCGACAACAAGTATCCGAAGAGTAGCTCATAAGGAACTACGATCCAGAAAACCAGAGCGCATTGTCGGAGAAAAAAAGCCTCACTCTAGGGCATGAAGGTGCGTAACTCATCAACCAAGTTGGATTCAGTGGCTTCTTTGAAAAATTCAAAGAAAGACGTGTCCTATAGAAATGATCCTACTGCAGAGGGAGTTAGTATCCGTCGAATAAACTACTAATAGAAAACTATTAGGGGAATTCTTACTGAAGTACGTCGTCGAAGAAAAGAAAAAAAAATTCGAAAGCGAAGGGCGGAAGGTCCTCTTAAGTACTTGGCCTGGTTCAGGGGTCTGCCCATAACCCTAGTGAAAATCTTCGACGGAACGTTAGGGCATTCTAGAGTAGGGCACAACCCTACAACAGTCACGCCCTGATGCATTCTGGTGGGAGTTTGATAATTCCTCAGCCATAGCGCGGCGTCCACACAACATTCAATCTACGCTACGTTGAGGACTGTGGCATCGGGCGAGTTAAACGAAGGATTCCTGTTCTCCATACTGCGACCAAATTGACGTGCCAATATTTGGACAATCACGTTTATCATTCGAAATGACCGAAACTCACAGACGTATGTATACAAATTGCTTGGAAGTTGCGACTGCTAAAGGATTCTGTTTCACTAACTATGTTGGTAGTCTATGTCAAGGGCAAACACCTCGCTCACCAGCGGGGCAAGAGAAACACCCACCCCGGTGTCTCCTTGATTCAAATTGGTAGGTCGCGTTACCTCGATATATCTGTTTAGATTTAAGCACCTGTCGCTGACTGGTTATTGTCATAGAGGGCGTTTCTTCCCCAAAGGAGGCTCAGTTCTACTTCGGCAAGCGTGTCGCTTATGTCTACAGAGCCAAGAAGGTGATCAAGGGATCCAAAATCAGAGTTATATGGGGGTATGGAAATTGGAACTCTTAATTTTGTTATACAAGAGATGGCCAGCTAATTGTGTGCATAGCAAAATCACCCGCTCCCACGGGAACTCCGGTGTTGTCAGGGCTAAGTTCCGGTCGAACCTTCCACCAAAGACCTTCGGCGCTAGCGTCCGAATCATGCTATATCCATCAAGCATCTAAGTTAATAAAAATATTGTTTGTTAGAGGATGTGGGCTGGGCGTCTGAAGATAAGAAGTAGTAGCGCAAAAGGGTTTGTCTTATAAAAAGTACAGCGGGGCAATCATTACTTCATATTTGTATTATATTAAATACACTCGTCACCGACAGCTGTGTTACGTCACATACTTTGCAGTTCATTTGGGTAATATTTGATACCAACAGTAAGAGAAGCGGTAGTGGGTGTTGTACGATCATGTCAGCGGGGTCTATTACCTTGCTGGTGCGATATAACGATAGCAGTATTCCCCTGTTTTGTGTCGTGAATAATTAGGTGAGAATGAGCAGCATAATGATAGCCAATTTTGGCGCTTATTTGCATAGCGACTGCAGTTGATGATTGAAAGTCTATTAATACTCTATACGAAGCTCAATGTAAGCACAGAATTAACGGACAAACGTAGACATCAACAGTAATTTTTCTTTAACTCCGTGTAGAAATCTGACACTCCTACCTTCATTTTCAGGTCGTAATGGAGACACGTACATATCGAAAGTAACGAGTGTGCAAATTTCATTCAGATCTGTATATCTCTATAAGCCTATGTATAACTGTGCGCGCATGATGAAATGAGAATGTCGAGCGAAGATGAGTACGAAGATGAGTATTATAATCCAACTGTACAAATATCGGATACATTATGTATATATACAAGGCAACACCGATCCGAAAAGGCGTTCGACACCAATTACTTTTAAGCAGGATAAAGCAACCAAGTAGACTCCCAATTCTCCTTTCTATTTATGAATCACTGATGAGCGTTGCGTGATGTCTGATACCCCTCTACCTCTTGCCTACCACATATTACTGTTTCCTGCTAATAGCTCATGAAGGAACAACATGTTTCTTAGCAGTCCCCTCAACCACAACCTTGTCGAATTTGTACATTTGACTTATAGCCGTCTGGCGCTGAAGAACCTCTAGCTGCTCCTCACCTTGTCTTAACAGTATCTCTATCATACGCGGATTTGTCTCATCCTTATGAATGCGGAATCCGTCCCGCGTCCGACGAACAGCATATTCGCGAAAGTTATAAGCCTCAAATCTCCGTGAGGTACGTAGGAGGGATCGGTAAAGGGAGAGAGCGACTTGTGAAGTATGAGTTGACGTGGAGACAGCGGATGACATTGTGGCGATTCGATCGTTCTGGGGTAATTTATAAAAACTAAGGTGCTAGATGACTAGTGTGCGACCTAAACTGTGCGACGTTCTACCGTATAATCAAGATGATCTTGGAAATGTAAGAGATGACTGTTAAGTTGGGACCCGGGATTGTGATGATAGAAGTAATGGTACGCAGAAAAATAAAACTTCGAGAGCGCCCCACGCGACGAACGTTGAAAGACTAATAAGGCTCCGTTGATGGCATGGAAAACTCATCCCCGATTGCGGCCAGCCATGTCGTAAACCCGAAACAAGTACACAAATTATACTGAAAGGGACCAAATACAACATGCGATCACTGAAGTTGACGGCGGATGTTGGGCGCTAGTTCTGACAACTCGCAGCTCTTCGTCTACATTAAACCGAGCTATATAGAATCAATTATTTAAGAGAAGCCTAGGTCAATTTGGCGCTCCAAATATTTCACGACAGAATGTCGAGAATCTGGAGGAGCAACTGTTATTGTTTGTCACTTGAGCAATAATACCAATATATCCTCTGCTTCTTGCTCGAACTACCTTCATGCAAGCCAATATCACCGACGCCTCTGAGAACGTTCAACAAACTCCTGATTACAAACGTCGCTGCCTCTCTAGTGTTGCTACTTGGGAATTACACCATGCTATCATCGAACAATTATACGTTGCGGTGGATTACAACCGGTAGGGTCTCATTTCGCATGGTTACATTACCAGAGACTTAGGGCCCTACTTCGTCATCTGAATCCACAGATTGATAATTGGCTACCTAATTCTATAACAACAATGCGAACCTGGGCGTTACGTACGTACGACGCTCAGAAGCAACAGATCAAAAGTGAGGTTCAACTAGCCTATCTCTAAGTTCACTTTATAATAGACCTTTGGACCTCTCCAAACGGTTGCAATTTCTTGGTGTAATTTTATCTCAGCAGAGACAGAACGCCTATTTTCAGGGGCAAAAACTACTATTACAAACCGCAGGAACCGCCTTGGAATTGAGAGTATTGGGGCTGTTAACTATCTTAAATCTTTGTTGGTATTAAGGTTACTATGATAGCTTTTGTTATAGTGCTGTTAATAATAACCTGTCTGATATGAGTGAAGAAATATTGTAAGGGTAGAGGTTCCATTTAAGTCTGGTGTTATATGATAACAGTTGCAATTTTTTTATAAAGTATAAAAGTGTATAACTGACCACGTGATTCACATTGTAATATATATTCCTAACCCGCTGATAGGTATCCGTGCGTTGACTATGACACCAACACGTCGACGGCAATTATATATACTGTCCCTGCTCGGCATGGGTATCAGCACAGCTACAGCACCTTATTCAACGAGGTGCTGAAATAGCACTCACCCAGCACAACAAACCAGAGATTGCGAGGAGACTGCACGCGTATGGAGAATCCTCCGACATGCCACTTTTCTTAGAATACAACAGTAGAATATCCAAAGTTCCTGATGGTGGCCTCGTTTATTCTTTAGCCAGTGAAGAAGTGCTGACAGTTACAATTGAAACGGGGCTGTCGGAGAAGTATGAAAAACTCCAGAAAGACGCTTACCTGTGGCTCAAAGGTGCACACTGCCAGATGGCAACTATTATCTGTCTTCAGGAGCAGCCAATTTTCAAATACTTTCCGAAGGCTGCGCACACTATTTCTCTTGAAGCCTATGACATCTTTAAACCCACAATGGCGGACACACTGGCCGAAAATCCATTTGAACCATACATATACAATGGTCACACCCGGTTTGGGCAGCTCGCCGAGGCCTTTGCAATAGTATATAAAAGGACCGAGGATGGAAGCATCACTCTAGAGTGAACCATATGTGAGTAATCAGGCAGTTCTTTATTAGATTTTCTCATCGATTCAATAGAGGCTGGTACAGGACGGGACTTTCCTCGTGCAAGGTGAGGAGTTAGACACCGGGATCACTCTCGGGGACGTACTCCCAAGGGATGAGATGGCTGCGGCCGATATCAGAGCGATGCCTGTAGAATTCGTGACAGAAGACATAAGAGCACTGGTGATGGCTGGAGCAAGTCGGACGGCATCTGTCCGCTTCCGTGCCCTAGTTGCTGAGTAAGTGGTTCGATTAGTAGCACAGCTACTATGCGATTTGCGCCAATGTATATTAATTGTGTGTTTCTGTGTCATATTTGGTCATAGATGGAGATTGGTAAAGTCAGATTTCAGATTCTATTCATCCTTTCATGCATCATTGCCAACGCCACCGGTATTACTAACCTTTAGAGAAATCGGGAAATCTATTTCGCTTATACCTCTGACGTATAATGCCATTAAAAGGAATACTATACCTCTTCCTGTTCCTGTTCCACGAATCTCACAAACCTATCCCACGCAATTGCACTCATGAGCCCCATATAAGTCTCCATATAGTGAGGGCCATCAAAGCGATTTCCCATGCATCATTCGGAAACAAGTCACTTATTCTGTAAGTCCGTCGCTGACAGGGAGATGGTCACCCACAGATATGTTGCGGGTAGCAGCAAGGCGATCAATTTCATTTGATTATTTGTAGGCGAACTGCCCGCCAAACAGCGCCATGCTGCCGATCAAAGGCTCACAATGGACGGGAATGAGACTGATCTAATGTACCAGACTCCATACGACAAGCCAGTGAAAAGATAGACAATCGCGTGTAGTTTGTGTATAGTAGCAAGAGAATTGCCTGGCATTTGAACATACCGAGATGTTGCGAAGCATCGTGGATGGCAATCGAAGCGTCCTCTGTTCTTTATATCTAGCCTGGACAGATGCATTAGAAGCAATCGGTGGAGCATCCCGATCCGGACAAGTCTTAAACGAAATTTCGAATCGGATTTTAAATTTTGCACCTTACGAAATTTTGGGCAAAACCTTCCCCCCATCCAATCTATGTACGGGGTCTATGCTGAGATTGCCTGTAGGCGAGCAAATAGATATCAAGCAACCCGTCTGGAGAGCTCAGCCCATTCTTAGCCGTTGTCGGCGTATCCTGCAAAGTCCACAAGCAACTGAGCCATCGTATTGAAAAGTCAACAACGGTAAATGTCACCATGGCATCCAAAGCAAATATGTTGCCAAAAGCCGAGTTACAAACTTTGGTTTTTCGAAGTAGCTCCTTTATGACACGGTCAGTCAGCCGCAGCAATACAAAATTTCCCCACAGCCATAGCCGCGCTTCCACGCTTTTCGTAATTTAACTGTGACTGCCCGATGCCATAGCCACGGCTCGGCCGTACCGGCTCGTCGTTTCAGAGCTACGACCGATAAGGATCTATCCAACCTGTGAATCAGATGACGACGTACAAGTTGTAGACGATGAGTCTACAATTCTTCAATCAGTTGTGAACGTGACAGCCATTCAGCGGCGGCACCCGGTCTGCGAACGTTTGAGAGGCAAGATAGTCATTCACGTGTAATGGTGTGTCGGGAAACCTCTCTCATGGATCCCATGATGAGGGTGCAGTTGCTAACTGTCTTCTTCTTTTTTCCCGAAGGGCCTACGCACTGCAATATATACTTCCAATAGTACTATTTACTTCCATCCAGTCTGGAACAGAGTTTTGGCGCAAGTCCAGCAGCTGTGGTTGCTCTCCGATCCCTGGCGAGAGTCCTACGCCAAAGGAGATATGGGATCGATTGATGAAACTCTACGACCAGAGTACAGCAGGAATACAGCAGGATTGAGGATGCAGCTCAAAGGAGAGCTTGCCAGTCTCAAGTATACGGATTTCAAGAACGCGAACGAGTTCGTGCAAAAGCTCACCGGCCTAGTCAGCCGTCACGCATCGACGGGAAAGCCAGTCGACGAGGAAAAACAAGTTAGGCTCTTCCTTGATGCAGTCGGTTCCGGTTTCGAAGTATGGAAACGACTGAAACGTAAGACTGTTGGTCACTCCATATGATCAAGATCCGAAAGATCAAAGTTCGAGGTTGAATATGACAGCGTCGGTGTTCAGCTCAGATAACCAGCAGCCGTGGTTGCTCTCCTCTTCCCTCGACGCCAACGAATAGGGTTCGGAGCCGATTGCGGTTGGGGAACTGTCTCAGGTGGTCTTCCGGTGCTGAGGTACACGATGACTTCAAATCGTTGGTGGATGACAGTGAAACAGAAAGATCGGCAAAGAGACCCAAGGTGGATAAAATTGCTCTGCGCAGAAGGCCATGAAGCTCAGACTGTACCCCACGGCGGAGGAGAAGGAAATACTGCTCAAGTGGATGAGGCGGCACGTTGGACATACAACGAATGTCTGTGCGCAATAAAAGTTGAGGGGTCCCGAAATCTAAGAAGGCGTTGAGAGCCAGGGCGATTAACTAAGAGGCGATAGAGATGCTAAAAATGCCATGGCTCGAGGAGGCTCCGTACGATATCCGGGAAGTCGCGAGGGATGACCTCCTGAAGGTCGCGTACGCGAAATATGGCAAAGGCCTGGTCTCTCAGCAGCCACTTTGGACGTGTTAGAATAGCTCATTAAAGGAATGGAAGTTTTCACAGCAGAAGAAAATACCGTTATGTCGGGCACCACATCCGCGGCAACCACCAAGGAGACGATTGAAGCGATTGGTGCCAACTCGCTTAAACAGGACAACGGTGCATCCGGAACTAAGGGAACAGCTAGGTACAAGAACGATAAGAATGCGCTTGAGATCTGGTACCGCTCTTGACAATGCACCACCAACGAAGCTCCAGCTTGCATCACACTGGCGTAAGTCATTTGGAGAGTCTGTTGTCAATTCACTAGTTGGCACTCAAGCTGGATCGTTGTTGATATGTAGGTCAGTCTACGGTCGCACCATGAGTAAGGGACAGCTTCTGGACGCGATGCTACAAACTAGCCGAGGAATGAGGATTAGAAGCTTGTATAGCTAAATTGCTTGTTGTATCTTAATTGAGAATTTTTTGCTCTAATGGAACGGCCGAATTTGCAAAGTGTACCACGCACACTCACAATCAGGGAACGGGATTGCGCAATCGGTTACCTGGACATTGACAAACTAAAGCTTATGGTTTGCCGTTACGCTATGGACACTACGAATACCTAGTCATGCCTTTCGGCTTGACAAACGCACCGGCTACATTTCAACGATTCATAAACGACACCCTTCGCCCATTCTTAGACGACTTTGTCGTCGTATATCTCGATGACATTCTAATATTTTCCCGCTCTCTTGATGACCACTATCAGCATGTCCGCCTCGTTCTCGCCAAGCTCCGCGAAGTTGGTGCTTTTGTAAAGTACGACAAGTGCGAGTTCCATACTTTGTCCACCGAGTTTCTCGGCTACATTTGTATCACCTTCCGGAATCTCTATGGATCCTAAGAAGATCGGCACCATAAGAGATTGGCAGACACCTCAGAACCGTCATGATATTCAGGTCTTCCTTGGCTTTGCGAACTTTTACAGACGATTTATCGAGGAATATTCAGGCATAGTCACCCCGCTCTCGGGGCTAACCAGCAAGACTACCCCATTTGAATGGACGCCCGAATGTGACTCTGCCTTCCAACAGCTTAAAGTCACGTTCACCTCGGCTCCCGTCATCGCCCATTTCCAGCCTTCACAGCCATGTATCATGGAAGCCGACGCCTCGGATTCTGCGATTGGCGCCATCCTCAGCCAACCCGACTCAGAAGGGGTCCTCCACCCTGTCGCATAATTTTCTAAGAAACTCAACACCGCGCAACGCAACTGCGATATCCACGACAAGGAACTTCTGGCAATTGTCAAAGCCTTCGAGGAATGGCGACACTATCTCGAAGGCGCGTCACATGGTTGCCGTTAAAGTCGGCATGTCTCACATGCACAAAAGTCTGCAATCTGCCATTCTCATGTTTTTGTTTGCGCGTTGCATTGCATTGGGTTTGGCACCGACTTCAGCTGCGTCAACACGCATTTGGACCGTTAGCGTGTAGCGGAGGCTACTTTGGCTTCGGACATTGCGGGAAGTGGTCATTATCGTTGTACGAGAGTGTCGAGTACTGTGACGACGTTCGTGGTATGTTTCTGTGGGAGATTTTCACTTCCAATTTCGGGAGGGAATTCTTACGTTCGTCGCGAACTAGTCCCAATTTTCGACAACGTACGACCCAGAAAGTGATGGGCAAACGGAGAGAGTAAACCAAACTCTAGAACAATCTACGAATATTTGCATGCTATCAACAGAATGACTGGACCGAACCCTGAGTAATTAACCAACAAACACCAAATATATTAGCAAAATCTCAGCCGGCCAGCAAAAATGATTCACGAAAATGGTAAGTAAGACCATAGATTCCTGGGACACCAAATTTCAATATCCGACGGAACCGACAGCTCTTTCAGCATTAATATGCTTTCCTTGTAAACTAGTAAGCAACCACGAAGGCATGACCACCGGCCCTATCAGTGGAAGCGCAACCTGACCAGTGGCTCTGTACTTGCCCATCGTCAGAGTGATGGATTCGGCAGGAGGAGTGTAAACTTTGCTAGGCTTCTTGCCGTTGACAAGAGAGAGAATATTACTGTACACCACGGGCAGCGAATAATGTAATTTGCCGGCAGTCTTGACTTCCTTGACGTCGTTAAGGTCACCAATAGCGAAGATTGAATCGTCATCGACAAGCTGCAGAGTATCCTTGACACGAACATGACCCCGATCATCCTTCCAAGATTCAGGAAACCCATCAGTCGCTGGCCTATGTGCCATAGTATGGAAGACAACATCGGCCTTCAAAACTTCAGTAGTCGGCTTCTCTTTACCGCGACCAGCTTTGACCATAGTGACTGTACCGTCTTTGTTGTCTGTTCCACGGGCCTTCAAGTGCACTGTGACTCGGGACTGGAGCAGATAAGTCAACACTTTCTGGCGAAGAGTCTCCGAGTAGACTTCGGTTAAAGGCAATTCCCTGGAATGAATCAGGGTGACTTTCTTTTTGCTTCTGTATCTGTCTGCAATTTCTGCAGCTAGTTCAGCACCCGTAGCACCTCCTCCAATAAGGAGAATATTGTATGACTTTTCAATGAGCTCACGCTTTTCGGCAAAATAACCCAACACGTCTGAATGGTTGGAGCGCGGCAAGTTGTTAGGGTCTTCAAACGATGTGCCAGTGGCGAGCACCTGCAGCAATTAACATTGCTCCGAAGATCTGAAGCAAGCGAACATACCAGAATATCATATTTAACTTCCGGGCCGTTCTGTAATAAGACAACTTTTCGTTCCTGATCAACTCCAACAGCCAAGCCACATATTACAGTGCCCAATTTCGGTTTCTTCAAGAATAGCCTGTCGTACGGCTTGATAAACACGTTGCTGACATCCTCGATACAATTGCGAACATTCAGAGGAGAATAAACAAAGTCGTCACGGGCCTCAATAAGCGTAATATGCATGCTTGCCGTCGTGGAAGAAAATGCATTACAGAACTTCGCAATCAGATTAACTCCGAAGATTCCACCCCCAATTATCACAACTTCCTTCTTTTCACTCATTTCTCCTGTATACGCCGCCTATTTTCTCTCAGAAAAATATGCCGAACTATTGTGGCCAAGTCGATATGATTGGTGCTATATGTGCAGTCGTTCGTGAAATCGACAGAAGGCTGGCTGGCGGTGGGACTGATCTAAACCAATTTTGGAAGATGGCGACCCCAATCTTATCGCACTTCGAGGACTAACACGCCACCTTAATGGCCCATTCCATAAACAATAATAAAAACCACCCAGGAATGACACCACTAATTCTGCCGAAATTCTGTCCTTCTCTTGGAGAGATGCTACGTTGCTACTTGACACGCTGTAAAGTAGATTTTTCGCAAATATGGCACCACAAGAGAACAAACTAGAATTAGAGTTGATGGCCACGTTCCAGACCCTGAGTGAGCTGATTGGCTGGATTTTGGGTCCGTTCCTTACCCACAGTGATAAGGCCAGAAGGATCTGATAACATAGGCGAGAGGATTAAAGGACATCAACACGTTCTCCTGAGAATTTGTTGTCCAACACTACATTAGACTATTGGTACTCAGCGTAATATATTACGTCTAATATAATTCAAGACACAAGTAACAGTCTCTTCTAATACCGCAATTCATCGACTAGTTGTTCTAGATGCTTGCCATTGTGCGCTGACTCTTTTAAGCGGACTATTCTACAAGATATGATTTATAGTCTTAAACATGAAAGTTAACAGCTTAACTCAAAGTCAATCTCTATTGTCAGAACCACGCAAGCAGTTGTAAGCATCACAATACAGCACTACAATGACAAATTCGTAGAAATCGCTCCACCACAAACATGGTTGTTAGTCGTTTAGTCTTCTGTTTATTGTTTCTAAGTAGCAATTTGATGAATATAAAGTGAGGACAGCTCGTAAATATTACTGTATTGCCTCACTTCGCGGAAAGTCATCACTCAGCAAGGATTGCGGCGAACTCCATTATCCGTCGCAATGGTCCACAGCGATGGATGTGTAACGCAGAACTGAATTTGCTACTCGGTACATCCAAAGCTGGCTGCCTAGAAACTGAGTACGACGCAATGCTAGCCAGCTCCGGGATTTAATTCAGAAGATAGAGTCCGAGTCGTTCCACGGGGACATTCTCATGCACTACTATGGTGTGCTGTTCTGTCAGGCCACATTCTTTCAACGCAGTCTTAGTCGTGGATTACGAAGCCTCCGATACTGATACTAATCTATCACGGAGACACATCCCATATGCAATGAATAGGGTGGATACGATTTGCGATTAATCGTTATTCGTATTCGTACAGTCCAATACGATTACTATACGAGCGCTGAGGTGGGTTACTCGCAAAAAATCGTATAGTCATGCACGTGACTTTCATTATCTGCTCTGAAATGCACACATAGAGGACAAACAAATAAATAGAAATAAATAGCACAAAATTACCATTCAGCTGCTCTTGAAAAGTGAAATGCAAGTAAAGTAAGTTCCTGACTCCACGGAATGCCGTCTTAACCCAAGCAATTCTCGGTCACTAAATAATCTCTCAACAGCCACTTCACATCTCCATCGTAACCATCATTCAATACTAAATAATCGACCGCTTGCTTTCGGCGGGGTCGCGTCGGAGGATCCATATTTAAGTCGTCAAGCGAGCTGGCGAGATAGTTTGTTCGCAGTATGTAGACAGTCAGCGAATTTTTTTCACGCCATACCTAAATAGGAATACGATTACTATACTATACGATTTTGCGGTAGACTATACGATTACTTTACGATTAGGTTCTCGTTTTTGCGATTAACTTTACGAATAGTATAAAATTTTGACGGTACCAATCGTATCCACCACTAGCAGTGAAGACACTCTTTTTCAAAAGTACGACTCCTGCTTGAAAGACGGAGCTAACGGCCCAGACCTTATCCCATCAGGCCTGTTCTATATTTAGGTACAAATACCTGCAACTTGGACTTCAGATGGCAGAAATATAAGGTTGAATTTGTAATATGCAACTTTTGGAAAAAAGAACCTTGAACTTCATACGAAGAGTATACTAGAGTAGTCGCGAAGTCGAACACGTTATATATGTCATAGGTGTTGTTGATACAAAGCTTGCTCAGGTGAATGCGCCAAAGCCTGAATGATGTCATTTGTAAAGTGCACAGCCTTGCCTCGGCGTCTACACAGCCAACGTGTCACCGAGAATTAAATACAGCCACAACCATTCATGCTGGGATAGTTTGAGTCACGTGCCGGGCTCCGAAGGCTGTGCTTTGTCGTGAGACGATCATTAACAACGAGAGACCGGAAGCCCGATATTCGGCTCTGACTGCGCACGACATCGCGATAACGGATATTGTTCCCAAAACATACCTGCGATAAAAGACCACATTCTGCTGAGCTTACACCAACCGGTTAGTGTCGGCCATCGGATATCATCATAAGCTGCGCGCATCTCCACGGCTCTTCGACGCGTCAAATATCTCTTTGCGTGTTCGGCCTTCACGACCTCATTGTCGTTATTTGCTCAACATACACGTGCAACACATCATCTGCAAACCATGGCACCTACCACACTGGAAGCTCGTTCTTTATTGGACAAACGACAATATTATAGTGCGTTATGTTTGGGGGCGAATGCATTCGCCAAGAATAGTATAGGTTAGCGATTTTGTCAACACTAACTTTCTTTCGCAGGCTGTTCGTATTATGGAACCTGTTCAGGTTGGTATGCTATCTACGGCTTGATTTATGAAACAGTTTAGACACGCTAACGCTTGAAATAGGTATTATTGGTACGTATCTCAATGATATTGTGAAGCTCCAAGACTTCAGGCAAATCCTTTTGATCTCGGCGGTCCCTTGTTTTTCAATGCGATTGCTAACGAAAATAGGGGTCGATGGATACTGCTAGGTGTTATTATTGTTGTTGGGCTGTTACTGTTTTGGTTGTTTGTGTACGTATTCCTGGTAGCCAAAAAGTTTGAACGACTGACACTAATGCGACCGGATAATATAGTTGTGTGCGAAATCGACGGAGATCTAAGGCTGGGTATGTTTGCTATTGGAAGTTTTTGCTATGTAGGATTGCATATTAATGTAGGATGACTAGCCTGCCTCCGGCATACGGAACTCATTGGATGGGTTATGGTGGTGGCTACAACTGGAACACTCAACCGACCGCTCCAGTACAGCCTCAGAATACCGGCCCGGGAGCTTACTATGCGGGCACATATCCTCAGCAAGGAGCCGCTGCGCCACCAGCATACACTTATAACGCGAATTATCAGCAACAACCAGGTGTGACACAGCCGGGATACCCTAGCAACGGTCCGAGCCAGGATCGATCTGGCGAGGCGTACGAAATGCACGACTATCCTCCGCCAACGTCACCACCACCTGCCGCGGCTGCGAATGGAAAGCGTGTATAATTAGGATGCGGTTTATTGCTTTTCTGAGAAGCGGTGTGCGATATAAGACATGAAGATCAATAGGTATTTTGGGTAGCTTCATCCGGTGTAAGGCTTTGTATTTGTATTCACAAGTTCCGGTCAGGTCGTCTTTTTTCAAGTTTTCTAGGTACGGGTTATGTTTTGTTTGTTTGGTTTTTTAATGTTTAAGTGGGAATATTCTATGATGATCACAATTGTATACGAAAGTTTTCTACAGAGGACGTAGTCTTGTTTATTATTGAGTTCAGCAGCAACGTAGGCACTTATATCACAGTGGCCTGGCAACATCATGTAGAAACTTTTGCATGCTTTCTTCTATTTTGACCTCTTGTTCTAGATACGAAATCATCAGATAATACTTGACCATATACAAAACTAAATAAAGCATAGATACAAAATGATGAAAGTGACATAATCCTAACCTCCAAGCACATTATATGAACAAATGCCGAAACTAATACAATGGAATGTAAAAGTCAAACGTATTCCTTCCCAGACCGTACTATATATATTTACGCAAATCCTGAAGCATTTCATTACCAAACTCTCTATATCATCTATGTGAGGGGACGGCATTGACTTTGCACAAGTCGGTCCATAGCTGACCGTGCAATTATATCGTGAAGCATTTCAAAGAAAAGTCATTATGCATTCGACGCTTAGAAGTTACGATAATTATTGTTTGATACTCTGCCCATCTCAATTTCCTCATCCTTCAGAGGTTGATAGCTCTTTCTGACATTCCCATACGCAGGCATGGGTGGGAGTCCTTGCTGCTGCTGCGGAGGAGCAGGAGGTCCCATGTAGTATGGCTGCTGCTGTGGGATATTATACACATTGACAGCGGACTTTCGACTTCGGCTGCTGCTGCTATCGCAGCAGCAGCAACATTTTCCGCATAGCCAGCATGTGGCTTCTGCGCCGCACCATATAATTCGAATAATCCAGGTGATTAAAGTGAACACTATATCCATTTGTAAGCATGAATCCTATTCAAAACGTGGGAGAAGTAACTGGACTTACCAAGGATAACAGCAAGAACAATTCCGACGATAGCGATAATCTTGCAGCCCAGGTTGGCCATACAAGTGTTCCAACTTTTGAAAGCTAGATATTCTTCATTAGCCCACATCAATCTCTTGAAAGGTGCAAACTATTATCCGTGCACAGAAATGAATCTTACATTCTGCAAACGAGACAGTCTGGTCGATTGCATCCCGCTTTGATAGTAGCATCTCATACTTAATATCTCCTCGTCGTAAAAGCATTTTGAATGGGTATTTCTAGGTAGAATCTGCTGATAAGCTGTGCTGGTTGTTGGTGAGAGGATAGTGAAGACGACAGGCTCGTTAAATCTTGCTGCTGCGAAGTGAGCTCGAGAGGGGCCCAGACCGCGTTGTTGTGCTTAGCGTGAGCGTCTGTAAATGTTACTTGTATTAAATATAGTCTGAACTACGGCGACGTGAGCAGACAAGACGGAACGGTATACTAATACGATTTCCTCGGGGGCAATTAGGACTCTTAGATGTGAGCGGGCGGAGCAGCCGGGAACTGGCCCAGTGCAGCTGTGGCGGCTCTGCCAGGGACCAATTAATCGGGACGCGCACTCACAAGACAATACTGGTGCGCGCTAAGCCTCTTCGGGCAAACGTTAACCTTACTTGGTAGCCCAGGCACCCCGCGCGGTGGCGCAATCGCCGCGTCACCCCTCTTCGGAGGCTGTGCGTCGACGTTGATAATACAATTTAATCTGATCACGTTGAATCATCTATTTTTGACCTTAGTAGAATGTGGATTGCAGTTTCATCGCGGAAGAACAACAGTAAGCAAGGAGTTCTACTCAAGGAAAGCAGTAATTACAGGATCGGAATGGTAGAGATAGGAAAATGCATCCAAGGGCCGTAAAATCATGTCGACGCAGAATCAGTGCACATATACCGGCCAGGTGTTATTCCATAGTGCAGCATTTATCCGGTGATCTTCGCTGAGACCCCACTTAGAAAATTTCGTCGCATTTCCGGAAGATTTCTGCGGAAGACAAGACTGGAAGTCAATGTTTCCATCAGATCCTCTCGAACATGTCTGACATGACTACTGATTACCAATATTACATTTTCAAGGAATGCATAAAGCCAGCAATCTGGATTTTGGGTATGAAGAACAACGGTTGTAATCTGGGACGGTTTTTACGATCGGAATATTGTCCTGGCCTTGATAGGTGTGGCATGCGGTTCTACATAGCTTGCTGGGCTTGAACACCCAGACTAACAAGAATTTTGCAATGGAGGGTAGATAGTTCAATTACGTTCTATCATTGGACGAATTCAGACCGCCAGGCCTGGAAAGCGGGAACGCATGACTCTGTTACGATTGAAGGAAACTTGCTGCCCCTGTCTAAAGGAATGTGAATGGCCTTGGCCACCACCGTGACAATTTCTCGGTCTTAATATTTAGTATTATACCCAAAAGCTTAATTACCGTAGTAGTTACAAAAGCTGATTATTTTAATAAGTCTATTTATCCCAAATAAAATGCAACCCAAGACGTCAATGGTCTATATATATCTGCACCAACAACATGTACTTAAGAAGATAAATGAAATCCTGCTATCAGACAGAGTATTACACATCAGGCAGTGTTCTCCAACGCTTGCAACTGCACCAACTCATAATATTTCGATCGTTTTGCCAAGAGTTCCTGATGCGTTCCAGACTCCAAGACCTTTCCATTCTCAAACACGTAGATCACATCAGCATTCTGGATGGTGCTTAACCGATGGGCGATCGCGATTGTCGTTCTGCCCTTCGCTGCAGCATCAAGGGCAGCTTGGACAACCTTCTCGGACTCTGAATCAAGTGCAGAGGTTGCTTCATCAAGAAGAAGAACCTTTGGCTCGCGGATAAGCGCTCGCGCGATCGCAATTCGCTGCTTTTGGCCACCGGATAGTAGTGTGCCCTTCGAACCACAAAGCGTGTCATATCCGTCTGGAAGAGACATTATATAATCGTGGATATTGGCTTGTCGGCACACGGCATAAATCTGCTCATCTGACACATTTTCCTTTGTTCCAAGTCGAATGTTGTCTCGGATGGTACCCGCGTACAGTGTGGGCTCTTGCTGCACGAGCGCAATCTGCTCCCGATACGCGTTGATGTTGAACTCGCTTATATCTTGACCGTCGAGAAGTATCTCTCCGGAAAGTGGCCGATAGAAGGCCTCAATCAAGCCGATAGTCGTACTCTTGCCGCATCCAGATGACCCAACAAGTGCCACATATTGCCCCTTCTTAACGATCAAATTCAGACCACGAAGAACAGGCACCTGGAGTCTAGTCGGATACCGGAAGTGCACGTTTCGGAACTCTATTTCACCCTGGACATTCTCGGGGACCTTCCCTTTGTTACTCCAAGCATCGACCTTGGGCACCGTTGAGAGTAGCTTCTTGATGTTGGCAGCAGCATACTTGGCTTTGCCCATATCCGGCGCGTATGAAAGAACCATACCAGCATTTTGGGCACCAATGATGAGCGTGATGTAGGCAATATAGAACTGCAATAAAGTGTACTCCCCGGTTCGGATGAATGTACTACCATACCAGTACGCGAGTCCGAAAATGAAAAATTGCGTGCCTTGCGAGATACCGTAGAGAATGGAAGACTTATTAGTTGCCGGCCTGCTAATGCGATGCTGCTCGTCGATGTTCTTGTGATAGCTTTCGAGAACGTCTTGCTCGCGAGTCAAGGACAACACTGTGCGGATCGCAGTGGCAGATTCACATGCGTAGCTATTGGCTTGCTGATTCGCATTCTTCATGTTGCTTTGGAACTGAGCGAGGACCCAGAGCCTAAAGAAAGCACCGCCGATAAGAATAGGCATGGTGGAGATACAAACAAGGCCCAGCTTCCAGGTGATAATAAGAGAGACAAGACTGCCCGAAAGGATAATCATGACAGAATTCATAATTTGTCCAAAAGTGGCACCAGTGAGACCTGAAATAGAAGTTAGTTCGGATTACGTTGATTAGAAACGAAAGCCTTGCTATTTACCCTCAATAGCCTGCGCTCCTTGAGAGAGCATCGTCGTTAGCCCACCTGTCGTATTCTCGTCCTTGTCAAAGAATGCGATATCCTGACGCAAGATTTGTCGGAAAGTTATGTATCTGATTCTGCGAACCAACTTCTGCGATGCATACGAGAATAATGCTTGAGAGCCGGAAGTTGCCGCTGACACGACAATTGACAACATGAAGAACAGACCAGCAACCTTATTGATCTCGGAATTCACGTAATCGAAGTCCGGAATGTGAGCATAGGCATCGACAGCAGCGCCATAGAGAAACCCAAGAGCAACAAATCCCAAACCATTGATCAGCGACAAGAAAGATGCCAGTATATTCACTCCATTCTCGCACGCACTGAGTTTGGCCAAGAACACAAACAGTTCCCATGTGCTATACTTCGACTCGTCAATTTCTTCCTCGACAGGTGTATTGGCAACAACCAAGCTGGAGATTGACGTAGTTGTTTTTGTGCGCGCGAGGCCCAAGACAGCGTCCTCTTCGAACTCGGCTTTTTCGTCAAGATCGTCATCGGCACCCTCCTCTTCCTGGACGTTAGCAGCGAGTTCCTTCTTCTGCTTCTCGATCTTCTGTGCTTCGACCAGGTCGTAGTACTCTCCTTGTTTCTGCAATAACTCATTGTGTGTGCCCATCTCCATGATGACACCCTTTTTCATCACAACAATCAAATCAGCGTTCTTGATCGTAGACAGTCTATGCGCAATGACAATGGTCGTGCGATTCTTTGCCGCACGGTCAAGGGCATCCTGAACAATACCCTCGCTCTTGGTGTCCAATGCAGAGGTGGCCTCGTCAAGCAATAGAATCTTCGGGTTGCTTACAATAGCTCTGGCAATAGCGATACGCTGCTTCTGACCACCAGACATCAAGAATCCACGCTCTCCGACATTTGTGTCTAGTCCTTCAGGGAACGTCTCAATGAATGACATTGCATTGGCTTGCTTGCAAGCCTCGACAACCAGCTCGCGTTTTTCAATGTCACACGCATGCTCATACTTGGTACCAATAAGGCCCTGAGCGATATTCTCATAAATAGAACAAGCGAAAAGAGTCGGTTCCTGGGAGACAAGCGCAATTTGCTGCCTGAGCCAGTGAATATTAAGATCCTCAATATTAACACCGTCGAACAGGATTTCCCCGCCAACCGGGAGATAGAACCGCTCAAGCAGGCCAATAATTGTGCTTTTGCCGGAACCGCTCGCGCCTACCAACGCAACGGTCTTTCCAGCAGGAACTTTGAGATCGAATTTATTCAAAATAGTGACGTTTGGTCTCGATGGGTAGATAAATTTGACATCCTTGAGCTCAATATCACCTCGCACAGAATCTAGCTTGACGCCCTCATCAGATGACGAGTCTATAACTGATGCACGGTCAATAGTCGCAAATATCTTGGAGGCAGCGGCAACGGCGCTTGTGACGCTTCGAAAGTGTGGAGATATAGCAGAGAGTGCCAAAGTTCCCTGGTTCATGAGCAGCAAGATGGAAATCACTTGCCCAACCGTGGCCTGCCCACTTCTGATGAAACGTGTACCTTGCCAGAAAGCGAGGGCGTCATTGTTGAAGCAACCAAGCCAAACGAGAGACGTCATGATTCCCTAGTGTACAAATTAACAATTGACTCAAAATTCGCAACGAGGATGTTGAATTACCAGTGACAAACCAGCTCTAATGCCCCAGTGCTCACTGACTTCCAGAAACTTGTCATACTGCATTGCGAGGCGATCCTGAATACTAAACGCTTGAACATTTCGAATGCTCGAGATGGTCTCTTCGGCTAGAGTTCCTCCGACAGAATAACCATCCATGGACTTCTTAAAATACTTCTTCATCAATCCCGATGAAACAAAGAAGGAGGCAACGATGACGACCGCAATGGACGTCATCATGAAGGCGAGAATATACATTCTTGAGAAGGCTAAAATAAATACCGTGACGAAAGTGGACAGATTGGCGAGGACGTAGCAGACTTTTTCGGAGATACCTTCTTGAATGAGAGTCGTGTCCGAGGCAATACGTGTCGTGACTTCACCAGAGCCCAATTTGTCAAAGTATCCGATGTTCTGCTTGAGCGTTGCTGCAAGATATTGTTCACGGATACGACCTGCCAGGATTTGACCACGATCAATGAAGGTGTAAATAGAGATGTAAGAAAGAATGATGTCCGCAACGCCCAAATAAACGAAGTACCTACAAGCTGTCAGTAATCACAATCTGCAACCATGTGCAATTGTAACATACAAAGTAAGATTGTTCACGCGTGACTGGAAAGTCTCTGGGGAGATATATTCGTATTGCATGCCAGTCATATTGTACATGTCGTATTCATATGGACCACCATATTCGTTCACATTATAGCTCGAATAGTTGAAGAAGGTCATATTAGACTTAGAATAAAATCCTCCTGTAGAGTTATAGAAATATTCCTGATCAAAACTGCTTTGACGCGCATAGATCGTGAATGTCTCCGTGAGAGTTCCAAATACGAGAGAAATGAGAGGACGAATAGTTCCCTCCGCAATTGCGACAATTGCTGTTAGGATCAGCAATGCCGCGTCGCACTGGGTAGCATATCGGTACATAGACAGAAATGTGGCGCTAACTGGCTCCACAACAACTTGGTCGCGAAGAATCTTTGCCTCCCTAGGCGGGAGATGACTGAACTCATCGGTATGGACGTCAAGAAGCGTGGAGGAGTCTCCACTGCTGATACCTGATGCCTTGCTAGACGATGCTGACACGACTTTCACAAGGGGAGACTTTTCGTCGTAAGCCTCGTCAGCCCTCATGTCGACAGAATTCTTGCTGGCAAAAAGGAGGGACTGTGGAGTTCTGCAAGAACAGAAGTGCAAGAATTCGACACAGGAGGAAACTCCGCTTATTACCCGCGTGTATCGTCGTAGAATGTAATATGCAGCTTACGAATCGGCACCGCAGAGGGCGGACCAACTGAAGGACAACCGAGTCGATGACATAGTTTGTGCGCGGGAAAATATCCACCGGCAATAGTCGGTGACTGATAAGAACTACCACCTAAGGTAAGGTTTAGAGTGCAATCTGCGCTCCAGGCTAATGACTACTTTAGACCACTTTCGTCTTAGTGACAAATTTTAGTGACCTAGAGGAACATCGGAAGTCTATGATCATTGTTTGGGATCTCGGAGGCGTTTCAGGCAAAACCCTGCTCTAAACAACGTAATCGCAGTCACCTATGACGACAGAGAGCGCGAAACCCCTAAGGCTCAAACAGACAATGTGTTCCATGCCGCGAAGTACTAACGGCTAAATTCTACGACATTTTAAAGTCAATATGCGCAAATACTGAATCCTACGATTAGAATGCACAACTTTAGATTTATATAACATATCAAGAAACTGACCCGAGCAGCCACGGGCAGCGAGTAAATCTTGCGTTCCCCAACTGACCCGTGCCCTTATCGCGCACAATGTTATCTAGTCATTCCGAAACGGTCGCAAACTGCCAAGGGGCCCGACCTTATTTCCAGGTCACAAGCAGCAAGTAACAGTGGCACTAGGCTACATTTGGCAGAAATCGTTTCCCATAGTAGCTTTGTTGGCATCGGCGATACGAGCGTTTCCCACAATAAGTTTACTAGCATTTTTCACGACCAACTAATATCCTCCGTAGCCCCATTATGTAAGCCCTCGAGAAACTAACTTCACGACGGCTTGAAGCAGAACAATCATTTAATTGCCCCACTTACAAGCACTTGATGTGTGAGCACTATTTATAGCCAACTGTGAGGCAACGAAAAGATGCCTGATTGTTGTAGGATTTTCTATGTTACAATTCGCGCGAATATATGTCGTGCGCAGACTGTGGGTCAGGTACGACGGTTTGACACACAATATTGTCGTACCTCACTATCACAACATGAGACCTCAACAACGATTACAGGTCAATCTCTGACCTCAGTAACTTTGCCTGGCGGCCGGGATTATTCTTGCAAGGCATCAAAGCAGTGCCTCTTGTGTGCTCTGCATTCTGTCACCAGCGCGTCAATGTCCCTTTTTGAAGTGTCCGAGAGGTCAGGACACTCTGAAACGAGCGAGGACAGTCGTGCCACTTCAGCCTTAAGATCGGCTAATGCAGTTGCCTTCTCAAGATTATGCATATTGACAGCTGCTGGCAGTGCCGCTGGTATCTGAACGGTAGCCACCTGGCAGTGATATATGACATCACGGTGGTGAAGGTACGCGAGGAACAGGTGCTTACAAATACCATTTTTTTGCCTCGTTAATTATGCACAAATATCCCAGCAATTTGGTATGCATGCCTTCTCCCTCATCGACTTCACGATTGATTATGTAAAACTGGCCTGGATTTGTGAAAGATTGTACTCTCAAGGTCCCATTATCCATTTGCTCTATGATGTCATCAATATCATTGATACAAGAGTTCCTTCGCTAGCTTCAGCGCCTGCATTTCGGCTTTGTTATGCCGATATTTATGGATCCCACATTCACCTTTGAGGTGCTTTATGCGATAGTCAACCTCAACTTTCGAGCAGACAAGCGATATGGAATAGTCAAGACGTTTCAGGCGGGAACTTCCAATATACAGCCTCTTGAGCACGGAGTGCCAAAATTCAACATAGTTGTTAACCTCGATTAACCCATGTGCTGAGCGATGGCACGCTGCCCAATGTTCTCGCCTCCGATACCAGTACGATTGCATTTATTGCACGAAGTCATTGGCTAGCTCTGAATTCTGCTCACACTTGGTCTTGAAGCTGTGCCATTTCTGATCGAGAAGTTCTGTTGTAGGAGCATTTCTCAAGTCGAGCAAGAGTTGCTTGAGCTCCTTTCGAGTGACTTTAGCAGTTGAATAACTGTCCTTGACCTCCTCCTTGATCTGCTTGTCCCTCGATCTAAATTGTTGGAGCAGTTGTGTCGGCTATCGGTCAGTCTGCATTCCAGGTATGGATCTCGGAGAAGCTCCAGTTGCTGACATTGATTGTCACTTCTAGAGCTGTGGAGCCGAGCCGTTTCCACTTGCAGGATACTGGTGATAGGCCAATTCCCACTTTGAAGATGTCGGAGATCGGCCTTCTCCGCTCTCATATCCTGATCTGGTCATCGGCTGTGCCATGACCCCGCCCTTCAAGGTTCTTGAGCTCAGAGCTCATGGCAAGTGCGTTCTTAGGTAGCCGAATGTAGTAGAGTACATTCGTTGGTAGTGATGTCGAGCGGGGAGCTTCAGGAGGCTGTGTTTCTTGGTATATATAGACCCGAATGTCCGTGAGACTGGTAATTATCGAGACTTGATTCTCAGCTCCCATCTTCTTGTTCACTCCACTCCATTCAGTCCTCGTATACACTTCTCAAATAAATGCCAGACGCAAAACAAATTTCCAGTCCGTCTAGCGTTAGCGATAGAGCTAGTATGATAGGGCAACGGCAGTTTGCACCTTACTGCCTGCGTCATGAAGATTGAGCCTAGCCGTAAACATAGGGCAATGAAATGTATTATATAAAAATGTGCCTTTACAAAGAGCAGAAAATGAATGCAGCAATCGCACTTTACCATTGGATAGGCAGAAGGCACGAAGGTAATCGATGCAACTGGAAATAATACTGTCAGGAACTTGCCGGGTCAGGCTGCTGCAACTTCGGATTAACAAGAGCAGTAACTAGAAGAGTGTAGAGTTTTCGACACACCTGAGTGTCCACGCATATCAACCCAATCAGAAGGCGCTTTCCGCCTATCTCGCTTTCCTCTCACGTTCAACGACGCCAATCGGGGTGACGAGGGTAATTAATAAAGTTATAGACCTGTGAAGTAGTCGAGTAAGTCAGCTACTGGTGACCAACTGTCGTCTTCATGTATTCAATGTATCGCAGACGACCCGTGTCCGCCACGCCATTTCTTATCATGCCATGTAGCGCAATGAAATTGAATGGGACTTCCCTGTCCTCTACATGCATCAATGATAAGTCCTCCATCCGCAGAAAACAACTGTACCACAGTCCAATGCGTTGGTAGTCGGTCACATTGCCAGTTAACTCCAGTGGCATATCCTATATTAATCGCTCTTTGTTAGCTTGCGCTCAGTTACTACGAGATCGACGCACAGCGACAGAAATGCAGACAATATCACTGAAATCAGGCATATGAGGATGCAGACTCGTACCTCATTCCGCAGCCCGACCAGCCACATTTTTGCATCTCGTTCCAGCTTCCGCATAGTCTCCGACACCCCCCACCTCGATTACGAGTGGGGTTGAAGGCGTATTTGTTTATCACTGAACTATATATCAAGGCGCCATCAGGAGTCTTCGATGATTGATCCCAACGTGCCCTAAAATCAATTCGCGTATGTCCTGTCGTAAACGTGGCCCGCGACTGCAGGCTGAGCGGAATCCTCTGCTTAATCTCAAACAAGAAGTAAAACGCAAGCGTTTGGTGAGCCCCACTAAGAGGAAACATGTCGATGACTACTTCTTGATCGGGCGCGTAATACTGAATCCGTGGCCAGCTTCTCCACTCTAAGTTAGCAGTGCATACTCTTTGTCAGAGAGAAAGGCGCATTATATATCACTCCCCATATACAAATGCAATACAATACCTCTGATCATTACCCACTTTCGTAATCAGTTCGTCAAATTGAGAGCGAGTCATTTTCCCAACGTATCGCCTCCTCGAGCCTTCTTTGACGAAATAGAGCCTCATCTACTGCAGTCGAATCCATCATCGGACGCTTTCTCTATCGCGAGTGATATGAGAGGACTTGGACAGGGCCATGGAGGCCCTCTAATGATGGACTTGACGGCTCTTCATTATCAACACGTGCTTTCGACTTATTAATCACACTGAGTGCAGATCGTGTCTTTTTCTCGGCCTTGTGCGTACACGGAACTAATGTTAAACGCGCACAAAGACAAAATTTGTGAAGTTCCAAATCCTGATAATGAGCATAGCGTATATAAATGGTTATGGGCATGAACCTTTGAGTACCAAGTCAGGGAAGTGCAACGTTTATTTACCAGTCACACGCACCTCTACGAGCCGGTCTCCCTGCCTGCGTCGACTGTATGTATTCTATCTGAACTAGATCATATGTCAATTGGGATCGGTAGATCACCGTCGAACGAGAGGGGAAACGAGGACGATGTTAGCAATGAGAAGGATGACGCTGTAATCGTTGTTCAGTTCTCATGTTTTGATAGTTTCATAATACCTTTAGAAATAGAGTGTCGTCCGCCGTTTGTTCGGACCTTAACATATTCAGTTCTGCGCTCGAAGGCTCGTTTTCTCTCGACGCCGTTGGTTCGTTCCGCACCATCAGGCTGCTGACAAGGCTAGTTATATTGGGTTGAAATACGCGAATTATTTAACAGTTTATTTTCCGAGGTTCTTCACACCTATGTTGCCAAATTTAATTTGCACTCAGCAGGCGGCTACTCAATAACGCGATTACTATTTTGGGTGTTTGCCGACAGATTTGTCTATAAAGATTGGCAGATAAAATGGAGTGCAGCCTGTACCATCTTTGTGGCGGAATGCTTGTTTTGCGTGACGACATGACGGCTGGCCATTACCTGAAGGAGAACAGTCATTTGATTACTCCCCCTACAGGCACTTAACGAGTGAGCACTATTTATAATCCAGCTCTGAGGCAACGAAAATATGACCGATTTTTTATGCGTCATAATACGCGCGAATATATGTTGTACGCAGACTGTGGGACAGGTACGACGGTTTCCCACAATATATTGTCGTACCTCGATCACCCAGCGGCCAGAGTATCGAGGAAATAAGGTCGCCCTAAGCAAGGTGCATCAGCCGCACGTCACCCGCCCGTACCCACCTTCCTTCTGCCACTCCTTTTTCCAGGGTCCCCTCCGCTCTTTCACCTTTGCTCCGTCTTTTCTCCGTCTCCAATCCGTCGTTTCTCCGTATTTTGCTCCATTCCTCCGCTCCCAGATTTGTTAGTTTTGAGTCTTCTTCGTTTGTAATAGGATATTGGGATCACTTGTTGTACATCAACGCCGATAGCAAGAGTTGGAACTTGAGCCGCATTCTGCGAGGATCACATAAACAATTATCAGGAATAAGTTAATTCTTCTTCCATCCCATTGATTCTATCGACCATATTATTCAATTTGTAGCACATACAAAATTAGCTGATCAGATAGTCCCTGTCAATGTTAAAGACACGCATTAATAATACCAAACTTGCACGAAAGTACCCGAGCTCTATGGTGACGTCCATGAACAAAACACCGTGAAAAATGAAAGAATGATTAACACACAAAGCTATCCCATAAAGTAAACTGCACACTGCCTGTCACACTGGCACCTTGATGAACTCCCTCAAAGCTTAATTACACAATGCCCATATAACAATCCACTCAAAACTTGAAAAAAACACGCTCAAAACGCCCAGAAAAAATGAACTCAAATAATAGACAAATTACGTAACGGCTATATACTAAAGGTGCCACGTTGAGGTAAGCTAATATTTATAAGTGAGGGAGCTGCAAACACATAGAGACTTTAACGCCGCTTATATTTCTGCATCGGCGATGTTAGCCTAATAAGAACTCAAATTCATGGTAACAGTTCACTTACATCTTCGATATTTCGACGACGCTGCGGGTCCATCTGATTATTAACACCCATAAGAGTACTGGAAACTGCCTCAGTTGCGCCAATCATCGATCGCAACACTGCTACCGGCGCTGCTCGTGCGACCGCAATAGCTGCCTTCTGAGCGCCTCCTTGGTCGCTAGCCTCAGTAGGCAAGGCAACGAGAATATCCCTCGCTGTTCCAAAGTTCCGGTTAAGACTAGAATACGCCCGCTGGAGACCTTGGACAACAGTATATGGCTGGTCTGCATACATACTGATCGCCTTCGGTTTTTCATCTTCACTTTCGGAATCATCGCCAGAGTGGTGAGATGTTTCACTGTTCGACGTTGACGGGACAGATTGTCCGACGAGAAGAGACTCTGCATTCTCTAACACATTTTGCGTACCGACTGCCAACTTCGCTCCAAGATTGATAAGTTCGTTGGTCGTGACCTTCGCAAATTTCATCGCGCCCTTTTGAAGACTGCGGACCACCCGACCGTCCTTCTTGTACTCTCTGATCGGAACAACGATGAGGTCTCGCACACCACTACTTAACTTCACGAGTGACCTTACGGGGGCGACTCCGGCAAGAACGTCACCCAGCTGAGTAGATTTAATATCCGGCATCCAGATATCGTTAAGCATCTGAAACAAGCGCGGAAACCCCAAGACACCATATAATACCACGCCACGCATTACAATCTTAGCCTCATCAAGGACAAAAAAGTTCATGAATTCCGTAGTGTGACCAGAGCGCAACCCAGCGTAGTCGACCTTCTTCGGTTTGTAATCGAGCTTGACCTTGACTTCGGTGAATTCCACACGCTCTGTAATGAGTTGAGTACAATATTCTTACAATATTAACCGAACTCGAATAACTTACGCAAGAACGGAATTTCCTCGGATGCGGGAGGATTGGCAGTATCACTCTTAAACATTAAAAAGCGAGTTAGGAAATCTAGCGCGTCTTGGTCAACATAGAGGCGGAGTGGTAGAACGGTTGCCTATACATTTCGTATGCGTTAAGTTTGTTTCATATCTACCGAATAAATGTCCACTTACCTTTAGAACAATTTCTGAAGTGGCCAAGTCAGGGCTAGGTCTAACGTTCAGCATCTCAATATGAGCCATGCTACCTCCAGCCTCACGCTCACCAGCGGAATACATGTACGTGACAAATTTTCGCCAAGTCGACGTCGGTACATTGTCAAACACTTCAAAGTCACGAACCCTTAAGTCCATAGAATTCGCAACCTCAGAGTCCTCCGGATATGCCACGAAATCAACATTCACACCCTTAAGTTCAACTTGAATCTTATGTGTCTTCGAGCGCTTGAGGCGTAACTTTGATTTCTTAGTTGGCGTGCTAGGGCGACTGCTAACACGACTGGAGGGGCGCGAAGAGTATGCTGTAGTAGACGAGGCTTGACTTGCCGTCTCACTCTCATCATCAATATCACGGTTGATGGCATTTGCAAGTTCACGAGGATCATTACCGGACGGGATACCAATATAAATCGAGTTAAACAAGAAATCGCCAATAATCGATTCGTTACCATCACTATCGTATCCGCCTTGAAGACGACTTCTGAGAGCCTCAAGGGCTCGCCCTTCAACGCGTTTGATAGCCTTCGATATTGTATCCCTTGTTCGTGGCCAATCATACCCATCATGAAGGTTCCAGAGAGCATGGACATCGCGAACTTTGATCTGGATCAACTTGGTCTTGGCGCGGGACCCGGCTGCTTCCATCAGCGACTTTTGTCCAAAATGATTTTCAAGGATCTCAATTTTGTTGACCGCGTCGTGGACTTTCTGATTAATTACGGCACTTTCGGACTTCTGCGGCTTCGTAATCACAACAGAGTCTTCTAAATCATCTGCGAGAAGATTCGTAGTCGTAGGCAATGGAACATCCGTTAGACCGTCGTCAAGCTCATCGCTGAGAAGTAAGTCGGAGGAGGAGTTTGCGATTGATTCTGGAAGATCGACGTCATCGAAAGCAAGACTTTTCCTACGAGAAAAATCTGCGGAATCAGAACGTGAACCTGCAGCGTCATCGGGAGATCCGTAGTAACTTTCAACAAAGCGAAGATTTTCGCCGACTGCTTCGCGAAGCTGTTTCTCCACCTCGGACGCCGCACGCAAAGTTTGATTACTGGCTAGCGAATCTACTATAGATTCTTGCATCTTGCTTGCATGAGGAGTGCTGCGGCTAGACATATTGCGGCTCTCGTTTTTAGGTGAACGAAAAGCGGACTCATCCAAGCTTGCAAGCAAATCCACAGGCAAAATCTCCGTATGATATTTCACCTCATCGTCAGACGCAACAACAGGAGGCTTTAGACCGTTGATAACCTCAATAAGCGTTTGCGTCGAGTCAGGACATGATTCCACAAATAGAAGGTCATCTCTGAGCTCCATCTCCACGAGTATGTTGCCAGTCTGATCTCCAGTTAGAGTTTCTTCACGAGACATCTTTATTTTTGCTGATGACGACGATATCGACGCGACATTAACGTAGCCCAAATCGACTAGGGGCGTCATATGTTCCACGACCCGAACTTTCCGTCGTCCAGGAAACTGAGGACGAGACTGTTGACCGAGATTCTGAACGTCATCGATGAGGAATAGTGTAGCACGGCGGATCTTAAGGTTTGTGTGCAATCCAGCTGGCTCGCGAGAATATCCGTCAGCGTTACCTTCAGTAATGAAGAGAAGTCCTTTGGATGGCAATCCGAGCGGGTTAAGACCAATTGCGCAGTCACGGATACTGAGATCAAAGCGATAGGGCGCCACTGCAGACTTTAAAGTCGCCGCTGAATCGTCAATTGATGGTTCTTCGAGACCGAAATCCTCATCTGCATAATCCTCATCATCCACTTCCGAATGCAGACGATTATCGTTTTCCAACACATCGTACTCCCAACTTGGGGAGGGGCTCCTTTCCATTCCGAATAGATCCATTTTAACGTTCTCCGGTAGTTCGGCATTTTTCTGCGATTCACTTCCAAACGCCGAAGCAAACAGTAACAATAAATCTATACGATACTCAAATCTGACGTTATAGATTGCAGCCGAGATTATCTTCGAATCTCGTAGGACAATGGAAATCATTGGCCGGTCTTGCCTTCTTTCCTCCAGGGCCGCACCAACAAGCTCAAATTCATCTTCATCTTCCTCACTATCAAAAGGTGTATGACGGACAATCCTGACATATTCACTATCAATATATAGAACACCGGAACCACAGCTCGCTAAATCGAATGCGTCAAGATGTACTGTAATATTGCCCACCTTACCCGGACATTCAAGTGCAATGTCGGTCGCACTTACAGCGACTAATGAGACTGGAGTCTGTAACCTGCCAGATCTAGCTCTCGATGGTGAGGAATGTTGTGCAGAAGATTGAGCTGCTATGTTGAATGCATTCACAATCCTCGAGAATTCGCCGGATATAGACGTGATAGACTGCAATAGCTGCTCCACAGACTTACTGTTCACCTTCAACGACGCCAGCGATAAACGTGCCCCTACCTCCCTCTCGAATGAGCGATCATATTGCATGTTACGTTCCAAATATCTCACGTCCGGCGAACTCTCATACAATAGATTATGTAAGCTGACATCAGCACCGGGAACCCTTAGTACAACGCCGTCGGATCGAATATTATTCCGCGATATGGACAGTGGATGGATGGTTAGCCCTAGTGTGACAGCAGGGTTGCTGGTAATAACATTGACATGAATAATATTAGTGGTTCCTGTGAATGAATAGTCTCCCTCTGCTTTCTGACGTGAAGAGAGCGCGTGGGGAACCGGAGTCATTGATCGGGATGACGGTGAGGCAAAGCTCCTGAACACAGCCGAGAGACTACTTGTGAATAAGGCAATCTCTTCCAACACATCGACATTGGCAACGACCTCAAGCTTCTTTGGGAATTCGAAAGTTGCGGCAGTGCTGGTACTACTAATAGAGACATCCGGAACTGATTTACTCTCGGCGCCGGCGCCGGTAAAAGCCAAAATTGTTTCACCAGATCGGATTGCGTGAACAGAGTCTATCGACAAAATGCTGGCAATCGTTGGCGGGACTGACGGCGAATACGGGTTATGTAACGCCTCTGATGTATACGATTGCGACACGGAAGCATACAGATTCATGAAAATCAACCGTGTCTTATCAGCTAAGACAAACTCACCGTTGGCACTTAAGTCCGAAGACGGACTAATCTCGATACTTCGCACACCAATTTTGACGTTGCGACTACCTTCCGCACTCGATTCCTGTGCCGTCATCGGCGGCGACTGGTAAATATCATCACCGCTAACATATGCAGGTGACGGTGGCCCCACGTGCGAATTCTCAAACTCGTCAGTAGGGTCCTTATTGAGAAATCCCTCAACGAGACAAGCAATGGCCTCGGCAACCACTTCCATATGTGCCAACCCTGTTCTCAGAGTCCCCATGCGAAACTCGGCCTTAGATGAAGGACCTAATACTGAAATTTCCAATTCATCACACCATAGAAGTCGCGGTGGAATCTCGTTTAAGGGCTTGTTCTCTGAAGAATTCGGTACAATCTCAACTTTGCCGTGAGACTGCTCGATGTGGAACGCCGGATGTTCGGAAATTGCCAGGTCTTGAAGTATACCGGTTATATGCGAAATACTGGACGACGACGATTTGTTCACGCCCTGGAAGCTGGGTGACATTGCACTCATATAGATGCTCCCAGCCTCTTCCTTTGAGAAATACATACTCTCCGTGAGAGACTTGCTAGATTTTGACCCTGGCTGCTTATGCCGTTTTCCCTTTGACAAGTCAAATGCACTCTGTTCTGCTTCTGATGATGAAATTCCTGCTTCATCTGGGGATGAGTCTCTCGATGACTCAGAAGAATAAGACGACGAGGAGCTCCGTCGATCGTCACTCCGCCGCCGAAATGGAAGATATTCTTGGTTTAAATCTGGAGGCAACGAAAACTGGATATCACTAAACTTAAGCACCCGAATACCATCCTTCTCAGTGACGAATTGCGACCTTTCTATAGTGCCCTGAAGGATTAGTCGCTGCAATACAACTCGAACCGACAACCCAGCTATGGTGATCCGCAACTGAGCAATCAACATATCCACAGCCTTAGCCATCATGGATTGCAAATTGAAGCCGCCAGTGCCAAATCCCAATAGTACCTCGTCATCCTCCGACTCGGTACTATCAGTCTCTGAAGTAGTAACCGTGGAAGAATCATCTTCATCCGCTGATGACTTTCGAATTGACTTTTCGAGCTCAATATTCTCCTCCGCTGTCTCACTATGTAGAAAGGATGACGCAAGGTTCGCGGTTGTTCGAGACATAAAGTCCTCAGCAGACGGTCCAGATGGCGACGGCGCCACAGTTACATCGACACCTGAAAGCGACACTTCTATTGGCGTAGTCAAGATATTTCTAGGAATTCGAACAGTGATCTCGTCAACTTGTCCATCTCTCAAGAACATTCCCGGAATGGATATCGCCTGTGATGCAAAGTTAGTCACGAGAATCATCATTTAACGGGACGATGGATTCATACATCGACATTTAGCCGGACATCACGCAGGCTGACGGAGCTACTCGTTCCCAGCTGAACATCCAGATTCGCTAAGTCAAGATCGTCAAATATTGCCACTCGCGAGAGGATATACCGCAGAAGGCGCTTCTGGATATTCTGCGGTAACCATGGCGGCCTCATCTTCCTGCTTCGTATCTCTTGAGACGGTAATCAAGACGCACCAGCAGTCTCTAACAATCACGCTGCTCTGCTGTGGAATCCAGTAATTATAAACACGTTCTAATGCTACCAACATTAGTCACGCTTCCAGATAACGATAAGTCTGGATGACCACAATGGGGAATCGTAGTAACAATCCGGGGATCCCACTCACTCTTAAATATGGCCCAAACCTTGCGGATCACGGCAAATTTTCAACCATAAACCGGCTACGACAATTATAGACAATAACAGATCTAAACGAGTGATATGAAATAGTCCTCGACAAAATCAGCGAACGATACAGGCCTTTGATATCGGATATGTGGAGAGTGGTGCGGGCATTGGGAACACTGGGCCGGTGGACAGCACATTCTATGACCCGGCCTGCGATTGGGAGTTTACGTTATACACCAAATTAAGACTCTCTCAGAAGTCAAAATGGCAAAGCACTGGATGCAATTTTAATTGAATCATAAAGCCAATTCAGTGGCTTGTATCGTTCTTCGATATTGAACTACGATAATAATAGTTGTAAAAATATAAAAATATAAAAATGTAACAAATAGCGATACTTGGTTTCGATCCAAGGACATCAGGGTTATGAGCCCTGCGCGCTTCCGCTGCGCCACATCGCTTTTAATTAGGAATTGACCTCCAAATGCAACCAATGAGACTCATTTTCCGTCACGTGTTCGCGCTGGGTGCTAACATCTCCGGTTCCTTCCCCGGGTAGTTCTCCGCATCCCTCTCTTTGCCGTCCTTGCTCCGAACGTGGATGGTCCTCTCTGGTGGCGGGCTGACTGGGTTGGTGTCATAGCCTACGGGCCCTGGCAGGCAGCTGGTGGCGTCGCTTTCGGCTTCCTTTTCTTTTTCTTTCCTTATTTTTTGCCTATTTACTTGTTTATTCATTTTTGTCTCGCTTTTCTTAGCCAGGACATGCATGTACATAGCTTGTAAAATACACTGGCTTATAATCAAAAAAAAATTTGACCGCTCAATTAACACTTTTCGTATGAGCTCCTCTGCCGCGCGCCCTGTTCCTGGTCGTGGAGGGGGCCCACACCGTGGTGTGAATTCTCTGGTCCTCTAACCAAGGCATCAGGTCCACCGAAATTCCGTCCTCGGCCAAAGACCGTCCTGGTACCGTGATCCTCCAGACGGGCTCCGACGTCTTTTCTCGGGATACCGTAGCGCGTGCTCTCCAGCAAGCGTTCCCCGTCACTTCCCAGCACCTCATCCTGCATGAGCCAATTGACGGCCACCACTATATTACCCCCATGGAACCCGATACTATTTCGGTCGATGCCTTGGTTAATACTACTCTCACCATCGGTTCTCGTTCGATCACAATGATCGATATGGCACACCGCCAAGTTTTCCCCATCGTTGAGCTCAAGCTCATCGGTGTCTTCTCCAACCCTGCTCATGGCTACGACCATGTTACTGCCGCCTTGGAGCCCTATGGCACCATCCTCCAGGCAGATTTTTCCCGCGAGTGGGCAGCAGCCCCATCCATGAGGATGCACTCGAGGTTATCTTGGTGCTGAATGAGAAGAACACTCTTCCGCGTCGCCTCCTTCCACTCGTGAGCCCTGCTCCTCACTTCTTCCAATTCTCCTCGGTCGTTCGGATCCGTTATGTCTCTGACCCTTGGTGCATCTATTGTCGCCAGACCGGTCACCGCCGTGAGGATTGCACGGTTGTCATTTCCGCGTGCCGCCAATGCCAGTCGACGGCCCATCACTCGAATCACTGCGCTGAGCTCAAGGCTCCGGCTCCTCCATCGGCAGCTGCCAATACCACCGTCATGGCAGCGGTTGATCCCACTACCCCACCACGCCTTACCGCCGCCGCGGTTTTTCCACCACTTGCGGGTGCCGACCTCGAAGACGCCGTGCGCCGCCTTCCTTCGATCCACGCCCCCCCAACAATGGACCTCGATACTCCGTCTTCACCCGCGTCCCCTTCACTTGAGGATCCGGCCGAATTCCGCTCCCCGACCGCCGAACGCTCTTCGGCCAGTTGGCCCGATGACTCCTTGCCGCACCAGACTCTTTTGGTAGCGGCACCTATTGCCCCCTCGGATATGGTTAACATCTCGCCGTCGTTTCCTCCGCCTCCGTCGCCTATCCAGGTCAGCCTCCGCTCGCGATCTCGCCGCCGTTCTCGGTCGGCCTCACCCGGTGCCACCCCCAGGCGCCACCGTCGCTCTCCATCCTTGCAGTGATGATCCATACGATCACCATTGCAGCGGCGAATGTCCAAGGCATTCGCACCTCCACTAAACGCAACCACCTCTTCGACTACTTCCAGCGCTCTAATTTCGCCATTCTCCTTCTCTCCGAAACTGGTCGACCGTCGGCCGACGAGATCGCCCTCTGGGACATCGAACTTTCGCACCGGGGTTGCCGGTGTCTTTTCAGCGAATCCGCTTACACAGGTATAATCTGGAAAGTTAATGCTAACCTAGCCGAGCCTCTTGCTTGCAACCGTTTCTCCCGCATCCTCGAAGCCCAGCATCAACAACGGTGCACTGATGTTGTTTTTCGCATTGATGACCGTCCCAGTCAACATTATGGCCGTTTACGCGCCCACAGATACGGTCCGACGTTCTTCTTTCTTCACCGCGATGATGGAGGCCACCCCTGCCCTCCGTTACCATCAGCATGTATGGGGAGGTGACTGGAACTGCGTCCACAGCCCCGAACTCGACGCCGATCACCCACCTGCCACGGCGGATCGTACCCCGGCTATTCTTGAAACCGTTCTTAACACGCTCCAAGCTGGCGACACTTTCCGTTTGCTTTATCCATACCAGCGCCGGTTCACTAACACCCCTTCCACTGGTGCCGGCCGTCGCTTAGATCGCATCTATGTCTCCGGGGGCCTTCTGGGCTCACTCGGTCAGGCTATGATCCACTTGAGTCCAGATGTCTACTTTTCTACACACGTCCCCATCTCTGCGTCTTTCGCCATGGCACACGGCCATCGACGAGACCGTACTACGTTCAAGTTGGGCAGGCACACTCTTGCTATTCCCTGGGTTCAACAATACCTACGTCTCACCCTTTCACAGTTCCGGCCCAGCACTAACTTGGCGCACACCCAATGGGACGAGTTGAAACGGGTCATCATCTGCGCCAGTCGTACGGCCAGCCGCCTCGCCGCCCGCCAAACTCGTCAGCACCCCGAAGCCGCGCGCATCGCCGCCAAGACTGTGCACGCTCGTCTTCCTGCCGGGCTCTACACAGAAGACTCCCGTAGCCTCTCTCTTCGGCTTCGTATTGTCCAGCGCCAGACTCTCTTCCCGCCGCTTCGTCCTACTCCAGAGGCCACTCCGACAGCGGACCCTGACTCCATGTGTGACATCGTCCACGCCTTTTATAGCGATCTCTATCACGCTCGGCACTTTGACGCGGCTTCACGCGGCCGATCACTATTTGCGAGTGGCGTCCGGCAAGGTGACCCCGTCTCGCCATCGCTGTCCGCCTTGGCCATCGAGCCTTTAGCGGTTTTCCTCCGCTCGCGCCTCACCGGCATCGATCTTCTCGGCGTTCGCTCTCAGACGTTACTCTTCGCCGATGACACGGTCATCTTCCTCCAGAATTTGCACGAGCAACCGGTGATGGCGGCAGCGCTGGAGCTCTTCTGTCGCGCGTCCTGCAGCCGGGTTCACCCGACCAAGTCGTTTACTTATTTCCCGGCCGGCGTTCCGACAGCGGGTCCATTGCCGGCACCTCTTTTTCCCGTCCTGGGTGATGACTCATTCCGATACTTAGGCGTTCCAATTGGTCGGCGCTCCGACGTCACCGGGGCCTGGGCAGCTTTGGTGCAGCAGACCATTCTTAGGATGCACCAGACCCCTAACTTCGATCTGCCTTATGTCACCCGGTGTCGTCTCATCAACACCTTCTGCTACTCCAAGGTGGTATACTTGGATCAATTCGTGCCAGCCGCTTCCGCCACGTTGGACTCGCTCAGTCTCGCCGCGGCCTCTACCGTCAGTGGCGGGGAGGGAGCAGGGGGCGGGGAGGTCCGCCCGCTGCTCCCTTACACTATCCTCCTCCGCCACCTTCCGGCTGGGGGGTTCGGCCTCTTCGACCTATCTACACAACTCCAAGGCGCTCGAGCACAGTGGATTCGCCGCCTCTTGTTTGAGCCGGACACTCATTCGTGGGCTTCTCTTCTTCGTCTCTTGATGGAATACGCTATGCGCGCTGGTTTCGGCCCGGCGCGCGGCAATGTCCACAACCTCGCACGATGGCGGTGGATCATCGCCTTTCTCTCACCTGCACAGCTCACACCACATTATTACACCATTTTGCCCTCGCCCGGGGTTACCTTCACGACGGGCTGCCGCTCCGCTGGCGCAAGTTTCTGGATTCCTGGTGGAGTCTCGTCCGGACGGACCATTTCCCCGATGTCGCAGAGCTGGCCGATCTCCGCCATCTGCGCTGGACCGACGTAGATCTCCCGGTGCCCCTGGACTGGTTCGCGATGCGTGATCATGTCACGGTCACCAGCCTGTTGGCGTCCCACCTCCACAGCATCTGGCGGCAGTGTTCCACCGCCGGCATTCCACTTGCGGGGGGGGGCTCTCTGGGAGCGCCGCCTACAGCCTCCGTTACCGGCCGCGGAATGGGCTACTTTCTGGCCGCGACTAGCCATTCTCTATCCGCGGGACCCAGCGGCGACAAACTCGTTTCACTTGTTCCAGTTCGGTTACCTACACCGGGCTGTTCACCAGGTAAGTTCTCGTTTCTTCCCTGATCGGCCGTGGCTCCATGACGTAGCCGTCGCACCGTGTTTGTTGTGTACTGCCGCGGCCTGTGGCCGGCCTGATCACCTCTTCTTTTCTTGCCCCCGTTTCAGGGCTCTTCTGGACGACGGTGGCGGCTCGCCTTGGCTTGCCTGCCCCGCCGCCCTTATCCGGTGACCTTCTGGCCGCTTGCAGGCCGCCGACCGACCTCCGCCACGCCATCTTAACAGTTCACATCGTGTGGACCACCTATCTTAGGCGGCGCCGGTCTCCCTTGGCTCCCCGTCCCCACCGCCGCGACTTTTGCTCGGGTACTCACCACGCGACATTTTCTGGCCCCGTGGGAGTGACTTTTCTTTTTTTATTGCGGTCGTGGCTTCGTTTTGTTTCTCCTTTTTGTGGTCGAGTTCCTTCTCTTTTTTTGTAGTCGTGGTGCGGTTTTTAGTTTTGTGGTCGTGGGTTTCGTTGGTTTCCCTCTTTTGTGGTCGTGGTTCCTTCTCCTTTTGGCGGCGTGCTTTTTTCGATGTGTGATCGTGCTTCGATCTTTCGCGTTTAGTTCGATTTGTCTTCTTCCTCCGTTGGCTTCACTGGGTGTCGGTTGGGTCACCCTTCCCGCTCTGCTACCTTTCCTGCCTCCCCTACCTAGCCTGAGCGAACAGCGCCGTGGATCCCCTGGCTTCGTCACCCAAGGGGCCACCTCCGTTGAGGTCTCTGGTTTAGTCCCCCAGTTACCACTTCGCTCCTGCATCCTTCGCGCTGGGTGCTAACTTGCCCGGTTTTTATCCCCGGGTCGGTTGCCCCCATCCTCTCTCTCTCGCGTCCGTCCTGGCTAAGGACGTGGATGGTTCTCTCAGCTGGCGGGCTGGCGGGTTTGGGTTCATTGCCTATAGCCGTCTGGTGTTGTAGCCTTTAGCTTCCTTTTTATTCTCTTTTTCCGATTTTTCGTTTCCTTGTTTTATTTATTTTTTGCATATTTATCCGTTTCGTTTTCCTTTCGTTCCTTTGTTTTTCGGCAGTACATGCATGTAAATAGCTTGTCAAATACACTGGCTTTTCAACCAAAAAAAAAGAGGGGAGCATATATATCAGGACCCACAAGCCCTCCGTGGTCTCCGTGGATGCGCTCACAGCCACGACTTTGCTCATTAACAATCGGTCCGTGCAGCTAATCGACATGGCTGCCCGCAAGGCGGCCCCGTTGGTCGAGCTTCGCATTCACGGGGTCGACTCGACCCCGGAACTCGGGACGGCTCACGTCGAGGCGGCGTTGAGTCCGTATGGCAAGATCCACAACATTCTTTTCAATTACGTGTGTAAGGGAGCCTTTCTCGAAGATACAGTGACAGCTGTCATGAGCTTGGCGGCCGATAGGCTACTTCCGCCGGCGCGGCTTCCGCTCGTTAGTCCCTCGCACGGCACGTTCGTCGTCGACGCCGCCGTCCAGATTCTCTTTGCGCCCACTTGGTGTTACTACTGTCGTCATGTGGGACATGCTCGCCCGGCATGTAAGGTGGTCACTTCGGCCTGTCAACGGTGCCATTCCAAGGCACACTCAACATCTCGCTGTAAGGCGACTCGCAGCGACCACACAGCTACATCTTCGACTTCGTCGGCTGCGGCCCCCGTTTCCGAGGCATCGGCCTCGCGCCCTTCGCAAGCCCCTCTTCAGTCAGCGGGCAGCACTCGTCCTCCGCGCGCTCGGGGGCTACCGGTTCGACCGTTGACTCCGGTCACGTTGCAAGGTGCGGCGGCCCGCTTGCCGTCGATTCACGCACCTCCGACAATGGATATTGACTCTCCCTCGCCCGCGTATGAGTCGGGGTCAGCCTCAGGCTCGGAGGCATCGACGCCAGCTCAGGCAGAAGTCTTAGGCCGCCAGGAGCCGCGTCTCGTTCTCCGTCCCCGGTAGCAAAGGCCCAACCTAGGGGCAGGGCTCGCTCCAGGAGCACGTCACCTCCTCCTAGCCCGCATCTCGCCGGCGTCCGGCCACGCGCGAGGTCGACTTCCAGAACGGACTCCATGGGGTCCGACGCGCACGTGGACAAGTCGTCCCGCCAGGCAGCGGACCTGGCTATCCCTCATCATTCTCGGCAGGGATATTATCTTCTGCCCACCGACGATGCAGGTGACACTCTCGAATACTGATGCGTGACACTCTAAGCGTGGGGGCAGTGAATGTACAGGGTATCCGTACTGCCCAGAAGCGTACTCGTTTCTATCAAGCATTTTTTTCATCGCATTTGCAAGTACTCCTCATCTCTGAAACCAACTGCCGAACCCCGGAGGAGGCAGAGCTTTGGACTCGGGAACTGGGGGCTCTTCGCTGCCAGGGGCTATTTGCCGCGGAAAATCCCACGGCCATCATCTGGAAGGACTCAGCTGGCATTGGCCCTCCTCTGGCCATCAATCCTTTCACGCGCTACTTTCCACCGCCGCATCGTACCACGGATATGGTATTCCGGCTGAACGACGTCCCGACACATATTATGGCGGTCTATGCGCCCGTGGCCC